>CM077452.1:1352340-1504840 GCA_039654765.1 Mylopharyngodon piceus | reverse complement strand
CCAATAATGAGTCAGCGTTCTGACGTAGAACCTGGAAGCGCTGGACATAAACAACGTATGAGAATGACACAGAAGAGAAGATATTGTTGAATAAAGTTATGTTTGTTTTGTTTTTGTGCACAAAAAGTATTTTCGTCTCTTCATAACATTAAGGTTGAACCACTGCAGTCATGTTGACTATTTAAACCATGTCTTTAGTACCTTTCTGGACCTTGAAAGTGTTGATTATATTGCTGTCTATGGACGAGTCATATACCTCTTGGATTTCATCAAAAATATCTTCATTTGTGTTCCAAAGATGAACGAAGGTCTTACGGGTGTGGAACGATATGAGGGTGAATAATTAATGACATAATTTTCATTTTTGGGTGAACTAACCATTTCAATAAATTTTTATATGAAATATATATTTTCCAAAACATGTTTTGCTCTAAAACTGTGAGAAAATCAAAGCCATAAATCTAAACAAGTTGTGTTCCAAATTTGAGCTTGACATCTCAAAAAATGAGCTTTCAGTAAGATTTTGTTTGGGCGCAGTACCAAACGTTCCCACTAGGAAATTTGTCTCACATTCATTTCCAATGTGGTCATTTTTGACCACAAACAATACAAGTGTGACTTTTTTTCAGGACCATTTAACCTTTTCGAATCATGTCCATGATTTTTGTGAGTGTGTGTGTTCACATAGCAAGTGCCAAAACCTTTACCTAACTTTTATAAAAAAATTATAACAAAGCAAAACGTAAAATTTTTCGGTTGAAAAAGGGTTAAAAAAGGACAAGTTCTTCAATAAGTCATGCTTCAGCTTTCTGGAGGAAGTATGCCAACACAGGAATGAATTGCATTGAGCATTTGATTAAGATTTAATTTTATTAATAATATCCTATACTCTCAGAAAAAAGATAAAAGCTGTCACTGGGTCATCTTTGTACATTATTTACCCCTAAATGCTACATATTAGTACCTTTTCACTTTTGTACATTAGGATACTGACCCAGTGACAGCTTTGTACCTTTTTTTCTGAGAGTGTTAATTATGCATGATTATTTTTGTTTTCTGTGCTTGTTTGTTTCCCTGTGAACCGTTACTGGTTTTCCACTTCTGCTTCTCCAGCTGTTCAGATACTTTATGACTGTGTCATTTGTTGTATTAAATGTTCACACCTGTTTCACACATGTCTACTTACCTCAGTTTCATCACTGAATCCACACGTGAGCCTCCAAATCCCTCCTCATTTTGTGTCTCATACCACATCTTTTTTTGAATCACACCCTAGTTTTTGGGCTGAGCTTGTGTTGGGCGTCTTCTAAGCTCTCTTGAGGCTTTCACACTGCAGTTAACCCTGGGTTAATGTCTTTTTTAAATCCCATGTCAATAAAGCCATCAGCCACAAGAGACCCGCGTAACAGTGATTTTACCACAGATAAGAGGTGTTATGAAAAAATGGAAACCTTATTAAATGTGTGTGAAATCGCTGTTATGCATGGTTTCCATAGATTTAATTCGTTTTTTAAATATTTGCAACAGCAAAATACACACACACACACGTTGGGTTTTAATGTTTTAATGGGGACTTTTCATAGAAATAATGATTTTTATACTGTACAAACTGTATATTCTATCCCCTAACCCTAAACCTACCCATCACTACCTATCACCATTTTTCATTCTGTATGATTTATAAGCTATTTTCCTCATGGGAACCAAAAAATGCCTGTTCAGACCCTGGTCTGTCCTCTGTATGGCCTCCGGTCAACAGTTACCGATACACACAGAGATCATTTTGAGGTTATTTTCTCTCACTCTATTTGTAGTGCTGTATTCAGGAAGAAGAGAGGCCTCATGGGAATATATATATATATATTTGTGTGTGTGTATATATGTATGTATTCACTCATTTTTCTATGAAAATGAACCTACTGTATTGTTGTTTCTTATTCCATTGCAATTTAATGAAACATAGAATAAACTGCAACCTGTATTATTTTTATATTCTGCAAAATTATGTAAGTGTTCTTTGGCATTGCAACTGAATTTCACTTTTTAATAACTTGCCATTATTATTTGGATGCACTTCAAGGAACATATTTGTCGCAGCCAGGGAATTCTCCAGGTTTCTGTCTCGACCTGCTCTAACTCTAGCACTTTTTTTTTTTTTATCTTGTACAAATAATTATTGTGCTTGTTAAAGCAAGCTTTACAATTACAATCAGTCATGTTGTTTGCTAAACCCCTTTAATCCTAAGTATTAAACTTTGGCACGTAACTCGGACATAATGAAACCTCAAATCACGCGGCTTACTTTTACTGATTTTCTTCTAGCAGATATAATGCGACACCGATTTTAGTCACTTCAGCAGCATTTCATCATTTCATTTAAGAAAACTATCATCAGATACACTCAGAAAGGTCTTCACTACAACCCACCAAAATAAAAGTTCAGTTTAACTTGAAGAAATTGTGACAGACATATATTACTGTCATACTTCACAAAGTAAAAACAACAATTACTAATAATAATACATTTTATCAAAACATACATTTTAAAGGGGTGGTTGATTATGATTTCACTTTTTTAACTTTAGTTAGTGTGTAATGTTGCTGTTTGAGCATAAACATCATCTGCAAAGTTATGACACTCCAAAGTTCAATGCAAAGAGAGATATTTTCTTTTACAGAAATCGCTCCAACAAACAGCTGGTAGGGACTACAACGAGCTTCTTCCTGGGTTGGTGACATCACAAACCCCAAAATTTACATAAACCCCGCCCCCGAGAACACGCAATAAAGGGGGTGAGGCCATGTTGGGCTGCTTTAGAGAAGAGGTAGAGTTGTTGTAGTAGAGTGTTGTTGCCATCATTTTACACCGGACTGCTTCACAAACGAGGATCAATTCAACGCTGGATTTGCACAAAAGATTAACATGACGACACATGCTAGTCGATGAGTTGAATCAACTCCACAGCAACTACATAAATTTATCCACTAACCATTCAGAAACGTCTAAAAGTTGTAACTTCTTCCTGAGTCTCTCCATCAGTGTCGACTCCAGTTTGAACAATGTAAGGCTGAACACCGTTACTGACAATCCTCATTTTGGCTGCGTGAGATTCTCCAGCTTTGTTGTTGTTGAGCAACCGAAGTGTGAGCTGTTAAAGCTCCGCCCTCTTCTGGAAAGGGGGCCGGGAGCAGCAGCTCATTTGCATTTAAAGGGACACACAAAAACGGCGTGTTTTTGCTCACATCCAAATAGGGGCAAATTTGACAAGCTATAATAAATGATCTGTGGGGTATTTTGAGCTGAAACTTCACAGACACATTCTGGGGACACCAGAGACTTAAATTACATCATGTGAAAGGGGCATTATAGGTCCCCTTTAAAGGAATATCACACATTTTTTTATCAGCAGCACTTTGTCAAAAATTAAAAGGAATTGCTCAAATTTCATTTGATTAAATTTTAAAAGAAGAATCAAATTGTTTTAATGCATTCATTTGATTACCACCATTTTTTATAGTAAATTTGCATTAAATTCTAAAACACAGAATTCAGAAAAATTAAAATAGACGACACAGAATTTCTGTAAAAAATAAAGCACGATAGGGCCCTATTATTGTTAAAAATGCAATAAATGATTACATTTATTATTACATTTTTAAAGTTTGAAGAATTAAATTGATTCTTAAAATTTAAATAAAACTTTTAAATGGAATCCAGAAAAATGGAAATGAAAAGCATGGAATTTGGGAAAAAATAAAATGGATTTCATAGAGCCCTATATATGATATAGATTCACTCTCTCTCTCTCTCTCTCGTGCACATCTCTTCTGGAGGACAATGTGATCAGTGTGAAATATTTGCTCACAACATGCTATAAACTCACATGGTGAAGACGTCGCAGGCTGTGAACGGAGGGGCCAATGAACGTGTCAGGGAAAGAGTATTAGTGATAAATCACGGTGTGTGTGTGTGTGTGATTTATCAGTTTGATTATGGTCAGGCTGCTGTCTGCACACACACACACACACAGTGAATGAGCACAGAAGGATGTGTTCTCTCTCTCCTGTGGATCTCATGTTAATCATAGACAAACAAATCGCTGATTTCCTGCATTTGCTGCATTTTATTTCTGCACATGCAGCAGTATTTCAGCTAAGATGGATCACTGGTCAACACACCTTTGAATAGATTGAGAAGAGTAGAATAATTTGTGTCACAGAACAGGCTGCAGTCTTTTAAGCCTTTAAGCTGCACGCGATGTGCTCACATGCAAGATGGTTCAAGAGAGCTAATAAACAACAGAGACCCATAACTTTTATGGCCAGCAAACCTTCATTACTGTAGATTCAAACAGCTGGCCATAAACATTTTCCCTCTTATATTAGCATATACCTCTGGAAGTGGTAAGTCCTCCTGGGATTTGAGTATTTATGAGTTTGGCAATTGCATATTTTCCCCTTTATTTTCACTTCCCATCAAAGACTTTGTAGAGCTAATGCACCAAAACAAGACCAAAAGATGCACATCATGTATGCAGTTTCTGCTTTATCTGTGTATTTTATCATTCTTGAGCTGCCATAGAGAATGATGGGAAATGTTTGGTCTGTCTTCTCATAAACTGGCTAAATTAGTTGAATTTTCTGACAGGTTTTGGCTCTGACAACATTCACATTTACAAATTTCATTCATTTGTAGTAGGCCTATAACTTTATTCCCCAACAAGGTCCCTCAATCAGTAACTGATGATGTTCAAACAGCAGTGAGGTGTTTTTGTGACACTGAATCATATGCACAGTGCATGATGGGACTCATTTAAAAGGCATGCGGTCAGTAGCCAGATGTCTGTGCGATGACTTTGTCACACGAGGTTTCTCATCTGTTGCCGTCTGTCCTTGTAAGGTTTATATTAGCTTCTCAAATAAACAGGAAAGCTGGCCTTATGGGGTTTGGGAATGAACCAGTTCTCTCATTGTGTCATTCCTGTCTGACTCTTTCCAGATGAGATTAGGTTTAAAATGAGTGGTTTAAAATCATTCCTCATTATAATTGTGGGTTTAGGTGAAGTGAAAGTGGACAAACATTGTGTTATAGATGCTGACTGATTGTTGCTCCTTTATGTTGAGTCGAACCTTTAGCTTATATAAATGCCTGGCAAAACCATAATTTGCTACTTGCTGCTGTTGGTCTGAGGCATTAGGGGGCGGGACGTGTGCATTTACGCATGTGCATGTCATCAATGTTTTTGGACTGTGATTGGACGTTAAAGACTGCACATTTTAAATGTACAAAAGTTTGGGGTCTGTAAGATTTTTAAATGTTTTTGAAAGAAGTCTTTTTTGCTCAGCTGCAAATATTCGATCAAAAATACAGTAAAAACAGTAAAATTGTGAAATATTATTACAATTCAAAATAGCTGTTTCCTATTTGAATATATTTAAAAATGTAATTTATTCCTGTGATCAAAGCTGAATTCTTCAGTGTCACATGATCCTTCAGAAATAATTTTTTCAGGATACTTTGATGAATAGAAAGTTCAAAAGAACAGCATTTATTTGAAATATAAATCTTTTGTGACATTATAAATGTCTTTACTGTCACTTTTGATCAGTTTAATGTGCCCTTGCTGAATAAAAGTATCATTTAAAAAACATATTGTATATCAGCTTAATTTTGTTAAATGTACATATCATATAGACGACTTCAAAGTCAACAGACATGAACTAAAAACCACAAAACTAATTGTGAAGATCAAATCATATCATGAGTAATATCTTGAACCTGATGACAGACTATTTTTGCTGCTGCAACACTGCAGTTTCTGCCCGTGGGGAAAAATAAAGCTTTGTATGAATGTAAACTGATATTAATATCCAATATCTCATAGCATCTCACAGTGCATGCTTTAATATCTCTTCATATAGTATATATTGTTGAAATGTGATCATGTATTCTAATCACAGTAAGACTCTCTTTACCCTGTACAAATGTCCAGACTGTCCACTGTGATCAGATTGTGTCCTTCTGTCCTCTGCATCAGTGGCAATAACGCCACCCTGCATCCAGCAGGAAGTGATGCGCTGTGCTGTGATTGGCTGATGCAGGTGATGAACTCCGGTGACCTGCAGAGCTCTGCAGCAGCAGCGTGATTCACACACCAGCACTTTAGGAACAGCGTTCAATCATCATCAGTCCAGACTCCAGCCACTGTCTCAATCACACACACACAGAGAGAGAGAAAATACAGTGACCAGCGGGAGCATCAAATATCTCACTGTACGGAAGGTTAGCAGGTTATTGGGTTACATAGAACTGACTGATAGATAGATAGATAGATAGATAGATAGATAGATAGATAGATAGATAACTGGATAGATGGATGGATGGATGGATGGATAGATGGATGGATAGATAAATGGACAGATAAATGGATAGATAAATGGATAGATGGATGTGGATGGATGGATGGAATGACAGAACAATAGATATAAGTACAGATAGATGGATGGATAGATAAATAAATGGATGGATGGATAGAACTACAGATAGATGAATGGATGGATAAATGTAAATGGGTAGATGGATGGATGGATGGATAGAAAAATAAATGGATGGATGGATAAATGTAAATGGATAGATAGATAAATGGATAGATGGATAGATAAATAAATGGATGGATGGATGGATGGAATGACACAACAATAGGTAGAACTACAGAGGGATGGATGGATGGATGGATGGATGGATAAATGTAAATGGATAGATAAATGGATGGATGGATAGATGGATAGATAAATAAATGGATGGATGGATGGAATGACAGAACATTAGATAGAACTATGGATGGATGGATGAATGGATGGATAAATGTAAATGGATAGATAAATGGATGGATGGATGGATGGAATGACAGAACAATAGATAGAACTACAGAGGGAGGGATGGATGGATGGATGGATGGATGGATAGATAGAATGACAGAACAATAGATAGAACTACAGATAGATGGATGGATGGATGGATGGATAAATGTAAATGGATAGATAAATGGATGGATGGATAGATGGGTAGATAAATGGATGGATGGATGGATGGATGGAATGACAGAACAATAGATAGAACTACAGATAGATGGATAGATGAATGGATGGATAAATGTAAATGGATAGATAAATGGATGGATGGATAGATGGATAGATAAATAAATGGATGGATGGATGGATGGAATGACAAAACAATAGATAGAACTACAGATAGATGGATGGATGGATGGATGGATAAATGTAAATGGATAGATAAATGGATGGATGGATAGATGGATAGATAAATAAATGGATGGATGGATGGATGGAATGACAAAACAATAGAAAGAACTACAGATGGATGGATGGATGGATAAATGTAAATGGATAGATAGATAAAAGGATGGATGGATGGAATGACAAAACGATAGAACTACAGATGGATGGATGGATGGATAAATGGATTGATTGATTGATTGATTGATTGATTGATTGATTTAATGCATCTAAAAATCTTACTGACACTGACCCGAACTTTTGAATGCCACTGTTAGTAATATTTCACTACAGTGTTTGTAGTTTACAGCGCTGAATGTGTGTGAACTTTTTAGGAGACAAACACGTGTTTTGCCCATTTTTAAGAGGTTTCCTTGTTTTTAAGTGTGTATTTTCTGCCACAGTTTCTGTGGCAACAGGAAAGCAAAGGTCGGCGGTGTGTGTTTGGGATGGCATAGTGTTTAGCTGAAGTGTCTTTGTTTGTGATTTATGTGTGTTAGGATGGAATGACAGAACAATAGATATAAGTACAGATAGATGGATGGATAGATAAATAAATGGATGGATGGATAGAACTACAGATAGATGAATGGATGGATAAATGTAAATGGGTAGATAAATGGATGGATGGATGGATAGAAAAATAAATGGATGGATGGATAAATGTAAATGGATAGATAGATAAATGGATAGATGGATAGATAAATAAATGGATGGATGGATGGATGGATGGAATGACACAACAATAGGTAGAACTACAGAGGGATGGATGGATGGATGAATGGATGGATGGCTAAATGTAAATGGATAGATAAATGGATGGATGGATAGATGGATAGATAAATAATTGGATGGATGGATGGAATGACAGAACATTAGATAGAACTACAGATGGATGGATGAATGGATGGATAAATGTAAATGGATAGATAAATGGATGGATGGATGGATGGATGGAATGACAGAACAATAGATAGAACTACAGAGGGATGGATGGATGGATGGATGGATAGAATGACAGAACAATAGATAGAACTACAGATGGATGGATGGATGGATAAATGTAAAGGGATAGATAAATGGATGGATGGATAGATGGGTAGATAAATGGATGGATGGATGGAATGACAGAACAATAGATAGAACTACAGATGGATGGATGAATGGATGGATAAATGTAAATGGATAGATAAATGGATGGATGATAGATGGATAGATAAATAAATGGATGGATGGATGGATGGATGGATGGAATGACAGAACAATAGATAGAACTACAGATGGATGGATGGATAAATGTAAATGGATAGATAAATGGATGGATGGATAGATAAATAAATGGATGGATGGATGGATGGAATGACAAAACAATAGATAGAACTACAGATAGATGGATGGATGGATGGATGGATAAATGTAAATGGATAGATAAATGGATGGATGGATAGATGGATAGATAAATAAATGGATGGATGGATGGATGGAATGACAAAACAATAGAAAGAACTACAGATGGATGGATGGATGGATAAATGTAAATGGATAGATAGATAAAAGGATGGATGGATGGAATGACAAAACGATAGAACTACAGATGGATGGATGGATGGATAAATGGATTGATTGATTGATTGATTGATTGATTGATTGATTTAATGCATCTAAAAATCTTACTGACACTGACCCGAACTTTTGAATGCCACTGTTAGTAATATTTCACTACAGTGTTTGTAGTTTGCAGCGCTGAATGTGTGTGTGAACTTTTTAGGAGACAAACACGTGTTTTGCCCATTTTTAAGAGGTTTCCTTGTTTTTAAGTGTGTATTTTCTGCCACAGTTTCTGTGGCAACAGGAAAGCAAAGGTCAGCGGTGTGTGTTTGGGATGGCATAGTGTTTAGCTGAAGTGTCTTTGTTTGTGATTTATGTGTGTTAGAGTGTGTGTGTGTGTGTGTGTCTTAAGGGCAGTTTCCTGTTCAGTCTCTTGAGATGATCAAGTGCCCTAGTTAGTATGCTGACATCATGTCGGTCTGTGTCCTTTATAGACATGTGGCTCATTCAGCTGCTCACCAGCGTCACATTCCATGAGGACGGATGTGTTCTGTTTACTTCCCCGTAATAACCATGATGCCGGCCAGAGCGTTAACCCTCACAGCAGCCCGTAAATGTGATCAAGGGCTCGATATACACTCAGTGCTCTATTTCTGTGGTGATCTCGAGCGCTGCTGTAGCAACAGGGAGTGATGCCTCTGAGATGATTTGATTCCCTGTAGAAAGAAGCCCTCCGGCGTGCGAAGACGTTCTACATTTTGTTTACAAGTTTGATTAACTGCCTCTTTACAGCTGTCAGTCATAGTTTTCAGGCTGTACGCAGCAGACGCGTGTATGTAAGTAATGGTTTTAGTGCTTTCAGAAGCTGTTTTCTGGTTGTGGTTTCTTGTTTCCTGGTTTTATTTGACTTCACAGTCTGCTATAAACCAAACAGGGACCACATAATAACATAATGTGATGTTTTATTCTGTACTGTGCCTGCTTTAAACATGCATCCGAATATCTATGGAAAACAAATATCTTTATTAATAATATTGAATATGCAATTATGTACAACCCGAATTCTGGAAATGTTGGGACGTTTTGTAAATTTGAAATAAATGAAAACTAAAAGACTTTCAAATCACATGAGCCAATATTTTATTCACAATAGAACATAGATAACATAACAAATGTTTAAACTGAGAAATTTTACACTTTTATCCACTAAATGAGCTCATTTCAAATTTGATGCCTGCTACAGGTCTCAAAATAGTTGGGACGGGGGCATGTTTACCATGGTGTAGCATCTCCTCTTCTTTTCAAAACAGTTTGAAGACATCTGGGCATTGAGGTTATGAGTTTCTGGAGTTTTGGTGTTGAAATTTGGTCCCATTCTTGCCTGATATAGGTTTCCAGCTGCTGAAGAGTTCGTGGTCGTCTTTGACGTATTTTTCTCTATAGGTGAAAGATCTGGACTGCAGGCAGGCCAATTCAGCACCCGGACTCTTCTACGACGAAGCCATGCTGTTGTAATAGCTGCAGTATGTGGTTTTGCATTGTCCTGCTGAAATACACAAGGCCTTCCCTGAAATAGATGTCGTCTGGAGGGGAGCATATGTTGCTCTAAAACCTTTATATACTTTTCAGCATTCATAGTGCCTTCCAAAACATGCAAGCTGCCCATACCGTATGCACTTATGCACCCCCATACCATCAGAGATGCTGGCTTTTGAACTGAACGCTGATAACACGCTGGAAGGTCTCCCTCCTCTTTAGCCCGGAGGACACGGCGTCCGTGATTTCCAACAAGAATGTCAAATTTGGACTCGTCTGACCATAGAACACTTTTCCACTTTGAAACAGTCCATTTTAAATGAGCCTTGGACCACAGGACACGACGGCGCTTCTGGACCATGTTCACATATGGCTTCCTTTCTGCATGATAGAGTTGGCATCTGCAGATGGCACGGCGGATTGTGTTTACCGATAGTGGTTTCTGGAAGTATTCCTGGGCCCATTTAGTAATGTCATTGACACAATCATGCCGATGAGTGATGCAGTGTCGTCTGAGGGCCCGAAGACTACGGGCATCCAATAAAGGTCTTCAGCCTTGTCCCTTACGCACAGAGATTCTCCAGTTTCTCTGAATGTTTTGATGATGTTATGCACTGTAGATGATGAGATTTGCAAAGCCTTTGCAATTTGACGTTGAGGAACATTGTTTTTAAAGTATTCCACAATCTTTTTACGCACTCTTTCACAGATTGCCCATCTTTACTTCTGAGAGATCTTTACTTCTAAGACATCCCTTTTATAGCTAATCATGTTACAGACCTGATATCAATTAACTTAATTAGTTGCTAGATGTTCTCCCAGCTGAATCTTTTCAAAATTTCTTGCTTTTTCAGCCATTTGTTGCCCCATGCCAAGTTTTTTGAGACCTGTAGCAGGCATCAAATTTTAAATGAGCTCATTTAGTGGATAAAAGTGTAAAATTTCTCCATTTAAACATTTGTTATGTTATCTATGTTCTATTGTGAATAAAATATTGGCTCATGTGATTTGAAAGTCTTTTAGTTTTCATTTTATTCCAATTTAAAAACGTCCCAACATTCGGGTTGTATTTATATAACCGATCAAAAGTTTGGGTACCATCTTTTAGTGCTTTTGAAAGAAGTCTCTTTTGCTCGCCACGGCTGCATTTCTTTGATCAAAAATACAGTAAAAACAGTAATATTCTGAAATATTATTACAATTTAAAATAACTTTTTTCTATGTGAATATATAGTAAACTGTAATTTATTCCTGTGATCAAAGCTGAATTTTCAGCATCATTACTCCAGTCTTCAGTGTCACATGATCCTTCAGAAATCATTCTAATATGATGATTTGCTGCTCAAGAAACATTTCTGATTATCATCAATATAGAAAACAGTCATGCTGCTTCATATTTTTGGTGTATGATAGGGCCCTAGATCTGCTACGGTGCTGTTGAACAAGTATGGACTTGCTACTGCTTATAGATACACAGACACACTATTGTGAGCATGTAAGATATGCTGCTGCTGCATAAATAGACACACAGACCAGACTATTTAAAAGTTGAGCAAGCAATCTCATTGGCTGCAGGATCAGCAGAGGCCAATCAACTTGTAGTCATGTGATTGCTTGAAGATTGCATGTAAAGGACCAATCGGTTCTTTATAAGTTCACATACCTCCACCCTTCGGTCTGGTTCTGCTGGTTTTCCACTGTCGGTATTAGGTTACAGAGCTGCCCCGTCCCAGACACCTTGGGGTGGGCGCACAGACCACAGACGCCAGCAGACCACAGCTGAGGAGTTTACCGGAGGATTCCTGAACTCAAGGATCAATCAGACTGAAATGGAACTGAAATGGAGATGATGAGCAACTGCAGGACAGGGCAGGACTGCTTTATGTTATTTACACTTGAATGCAACAAAGACACTTGCACTATTGCAAAAAACACAAAGCGCCCCCATTGTAGTCTGGAGTTTTCTTCGGGGTACAAACACGTCACAATATTCGTAATTTAAATAATTCCCGCCCGAGGCATATGCAAAATAAAGGGGCAGGGCCTGGTTGAGTTCACAACACACTGCTCCAGCCGACCAATCAGAGCACACTGTGCTTTTCAGAAGGAGGGGCTTCATAGAAACAGGAACTAAACAGCGTTACTGACAGACTGGGAACAGAGGAGCTGCAACAATGGAGAATATGGGGAAAATAATGAACATTCAAGCATGAAAACCTGTTCTAGTAGAGCCCAGAAACAAAATCAAGATTCTTAAAGAGATTCACTGAGTCTTTTGTTTTCCTGCAAGCATTACATCATATGAATCTGTTTCTGCACTGATGTCAGACTTTATTTGTTATGAATCATCTGATCTTGTGGTTTGAGCCCATCAGGCTCCATAAAAAAGTTGAGATTAGCTTTTTATTCATTGGATTCTCCACAAAATAAAGCTTTGATACTGTTGCCACAACAGGAAAGTTGTCATAATATAAAATAATTATATTGTGATGCACACCGTTTCCATGATATAAAATGACTCAATGTTTGATAAGATTTGATTCATACGGTCCAGCCCCGTTATACTCATCTAAGGTGTGTCTGTGTGTCGCAGGTGGGAGGAGGAGCTGTCGAGAAGAGAACAGATGGAGTCGATGGTGCAGACGCTACAGGAGGTGAGCTGACCTGCACAGGAGCCGTCTAGACGCTCTCGCTGTGATACTAATTACATTTACCGTTATATGACGTGTGTGTCACTTTATGACCCTGAAATCTAGCACACATCCAGATATCATGATGCAGGGTAACATACTGGTATTATACAGCTAAAGGAGACATATTTAACATGATTTTATAGCCCAATTGGAAATACAAAGCACAAATAAACGGAGCACCACTAATGAAGTGTTTCCTCTATAAACAAATGGACTTTTCCTCCTTTTTCCCAAAAAATACATTTTTTTTCTGACCAACATATAGAATATATGCTTGATATGTGTTGTAAACAGTACAGCTTAAAAATATTTTTCAAATTTTAAATATATTTAATTTAAAACCTTTATTAGAAAACATAATTCAATTCAAGGGGGAAAAACCAATCTCAAAATACATTTTCAGTCAATTTAATATATAGGAAATATATTGAAGAAATATATTGGATACTTCACTATACTTCAAGTATTAAGAAAAAATACATTTCCGGTCTTTAAATACATTTTGAGTGTATTTTATTTAAATATATTTTGGACAACATAAATATATTTACATTGAGAATATAATTAAAAATGGTCAGAAAATATGTGATGAAATATATATGAAAACATACAAGAAAATACATTTCCAATCCATTTTGAGTGAAAGGAAAATTGATTGTTTTTTACATATATTGTGTATAATATAAATATATTTACATTTAAAATATATTTATAAAAATATGTGAGGAAATATATTAGAAAACACACTTCAAGGGGCAACAAAATACTATATTTCCAATCTTAAAATACATTTTGAGTGAATGCAAAATGTCTCTTTTCAAATGTATTTTGGACAATATAAATATATTTACATTAAAAATATATATATAAAAATGGCCAGAAAATATATGAAGAAAATTTTTAGAAATCATACTTCAAGGGGCAAGAAAATACAGTATGTTTCCCATCTTAAAATACATTTGCAAAATGTATTTTTTAAAATGTATCTGCAAATGTAGTGCAATCAAAAGTCAGAGATTTCAAACAATTTGAATATTTTAAAGTATGAATAGTAAACACTCCTTAGTGACCACATAGTAACAACATTGAGCTCTTTTATTTTAAACAAGAAAATTAAATCAGGCATTTCATGATGCAACCCTTTAAAAGTGAGTATTTATACCATCATGCTAAAATACATGATGAGTAAAAGTTCCCACACGTGATCTGTGCAAATATAAACTGCGTGTGTGTGACCTCCAACAATCTGGGTTAGGATTTAACTGTGTCGGTGTTTAAACATGACGACAGACCCATTTGTACCGGACCACCGCCTCAACAGCAGTGCTGCATCCCATGTCTCAAACGCCCAACATTCCCCAGAATCATGCTGCAGGTGTGAGATCCGTCTTCTGCTGATGCAGCAGGAAAATCAATAAACGGCTGCATCTGTGTTTGTGTTGGATTATGGGTCAGCAAAACCGCCGAGGAGAGAACCGTCCCCAGAGAGCCCAAACATACCCAGAACCTGCCTTTTCAATTCTGCCCTGATCCGTATGGATTTCCTCTCCAACCTTCAGCATCGCCTCTGTGGGGATTTCATTAGACTGGAGAGTGTGTGTTGTGTTCAGGCAACAGAGGACAGACTGTGTGTGCTTTATGCCATTTAACATGAAGATCTGTAAGCTGTATTAATAAAGGGAAGTGAAGGCCTGTAATACCAGGAGAAAGCTACGCAATAACAAAACATGTCTATTTCATGCCTATTAAGACCCAACTAACCAGCTAAACCCAGACCCAGAGTGTAACGTCATCACAAACAGGCTGTTTAATGTATTCTTATGTTGCTTTGCTTTCGTGTCTGTGTGTGTTCAGAACGTAAACGAGTCCGAAGCCATCCAGGACGAGTTGAACGAGAAGGTTGAAAGACTGAAAGCTGAACTGGTGGTCTTTAAGAGCCTCATGAGCGATGTGAGTATTTCCATATCTAGAGACCAATATACTGTATCACTGACAGTTTCTTCAGAGAAAAGTAATCGATTTGTATTCATTATACCCAGCTAACAGGTTATGAACAAACATTCCAGTAATGTTAATAGAATGTTCATTCAACGTTATCTGGTTTTAGCTTAAAGGATTAGTTCACTTCAGAATAAATAATTTACTCACCCCCATGTCATCCAAGATGTTTATGTCTTTCTTTCTTCAGTCGAAAAGAAATTAAGGTTCTTGAGGAAAACATTCCAGGATTTTGCTCCATATAGTGGACTTCACTGGGGTTCAACGGGTTGAAGGTCCAAATGTCAGTTTCAGTGCAGCTTCAAAGAGCTCTACACGATCCCAGACGAGGAATAAGGGTCTTATCTAACGAAACGATCTGTCATTTTCTAAAAAAATAAAATTGTATATACTTTTTAACCACAAATGCTCGTCTTGCACTGCTCTGTGATGCGCCACGATATCACTTTTTCACCTTTTTTTGTAAAGGCCGTTTGACTTAGTCTTTGCACATTCGCTTTGTAACTGGATCGGTACTTGCATCTACGTCACGCGTGACCTTTCCAACGTGATTACGTAATGCGTGGTGCATCGCAGAGCAGTGCAAGATGAACATTTGTGGTTAAAAAGTATATAAATGTTTATTTTATTTAGAAAATGACTCTTATAGACTCTTATTCCTCGTCTGGGATCATGTAGAGCTCTTTGAAGCTGCACTGAAACTGACATTTGGACCTTCAACCCGTTGAACCCCAGTGAAGTCCACTATATGGAGAAAAATCCTGGAATGTTTTCCTTAAAAAACCTTAATTTCTTTTTGAATGAAGAAAGAAAGACATAAACATCTTGGATGACATGGGGGTGAATAAATTTGAATTCTGAAGTGAACTAATCCTTTCATGGGAAATGTTCTTCAAACATTTTTTAGAACATATTTGATGTTCATGAAGTACAGTATAATTGTTTTGTTTTATCACATCATCAGATCACTACATAAGAATGTGTTTGCAGTCCAAATAAAACTCAATAATTCATGTGGATGTTGTTTTTACTACATTTAATAATAATCTCAATCTCTTTATTAACTTTATTTCTAAAGTAAACCCCGCTGGTTGTTTTCCATGACTTCTGTTTCACGGCAGCAGAGAAACACGCTCGGCCTTATTTGGCTCTTTTCCCCTGCGGCAGAAACACAGAGCTGAAACAATACACAAACAGACACTGACTTCTGCTTTGAGCCATATTGTCATTGTTTCATATTCACACACACACCTTCTATTTATACCAGCTGATCTGGATGGTGAGGAATGAATAAAGCGTTGTCACCTGGATATACGGGTTAACGTTAGTTCACTTTCGCATTGCCTCTTCTGTCAGCTAGTCATTCACACGAATGTCACTGTGTGCCAGTAAATACCATAAACAGATTTGGGGCAATAAAACTGTGAACTGAAATTGGTATTTATAATAAAGGCTGGCGGGCGACGCTGCTCTAGAGATGTAGAGAACCAGAGGAAAATCCTGGACCTGAAAGTAAGAGAATGCAAGACATCATCTGTAGTTAATAAAGGAAAACAATTGATTTGATTTGTTTAATTTGCATCTGTTTCTTGCATTCTGTGTGTTGTGTTTTTTAACTAACAGACCACACGCGGAGGAGACGGGTGTCTAAATAGCATTAGTTAATCATCTGCAGCCTCCATACAGAATAAATGAGTCAGTTGTTTCCCATGAGGCCTTTAGGTGAAATTAACTGCTCAAGTTTGTTGCGTGCCTGTGGATTCACCACAAGACTAACTTGTTGGTCTTAGCATCTGTGTTCAATGACATTGATTTATGACTGATGTGTTTAGCTTATAACTGACATTCAGCATGAGATTACAGTGATTTGAAGTGGCATAGTGAGTTTTTATGAGAATGAGTTTCTCAGTTTGAATAAGCATATTGACACGTACACACTGCAGCTAAATATAATTATCACTTAATACTGTTTCTTTCACTCTAAATTACATTCGACGACTGCATTTTCCAACCCAATTCACTCCCGAAAAACAATGTTAGTGACATCTGAATTTTCTTTCGAGTTTTCATTTGTGCAGTCAGTGTGGATTGACAGGTGATCTAACCAATCATAACACAGAATCCGTCATTTTGTCCGACAAAGCAGTCAGGGGAGTTAGTAGATTAACGTCGGTGAACTTGAAAAATGGTGTGTACTGACGTCGTTCAGCGGTTGAAACAACATTCCTTCTGATGTTCATTCATGTTTTTTGATGCTATAAATTAACTAGTAGGAAGAGATGTTGGACTGAGGCGCTACAGTGATCTGTCACGACACATTAAAGAGCTACAAAACGGTATTTGTTTAAATTTCTTTAAAAAAAATTACAAAATTTGAGACTTTGTTTCATATCAAAAGTAACCTGCTTTGTCTTGTCTGTCGACGTGTTGTCAGTGGTCTTCTTTGCTCAGCGTTTTCATGGCTTTTCGGACGTAGCAACAGTAACAAAAGGGGACGGGTCTTTGTGAACTGAGAGAGAGGATCTAAATGCTAGGAAGTTTAATAAAAACACAAGGAAACTTGTACAACGATGGACAAACCACGAGTGAAACATAAGCATAAAAGTCCACAAAAGCATAAAAGTCCACAAACACACAGGGAATATATGACAGCAATGTGTATTTTGCATAGTTTTGTTAATGTGTATGTAATATTAAAGTGCTCCACACTTATTTTAATAAATGTTGAAATATATATATTTTAATTTAAAATATTAGATTTTCTTTAAAAATAATAACATTGATTTTTTATTAATTATATATATATATATATTTTTTTTTTTTTAAAATATTAACTAATAATAATATTAGATTTTATTTTAAAATAATAATTTTATAAAATAAATTTAAAAAAATGTATAAATTTTTTTATTTAAAATTTTTTTTATTTATTTTTTAAAGGTATTAAAATTTATTTTTTATTTTAAACATTTATTTTTTATTTTAAATATGTATATATATATATATATATATATATGTATGTATATATATGTATATGTATGTATATATATATATATAAATTTTATTTTTTATTTAAAAATGTTTTTATTTATTTTTTTAAAGGTATTAAAATTTATTTTTTATTTTAAACATTTATTTTTCAATTTTAAATATATATATATATATATATATATTTTAATTTTAAAAATGTTAACATTTTTTAAAAAAGTATAAATATTTCAGCAGATTAATTTGCTCATCAATCGGACCATCTTTGATATTTAAATTAGGCCATTGTTATTATGGTTACAACAGAAAAGTGGATTGATTTTGCTTGTTCATACAGGCAGTATATGGTTCACTATATGGACAACTGGAGAGTCACAGCTGTTAATAAATACGGCTGTCAGATCAAATACTGACTGCATTTAGCCCATGTCAGCTATCGCAAAACTTTGCAGTGTGCACGTGGCCTGTGTGTAAATATAGAGGCATGGGAGTGAGAATAAAGTGACTAAGCACAAATCTAATGACACTGCAATTGTCAGTCTTGTTTCTCCAGCATCATAATCCAATAGTTTCCTTCTCATTTTCTCAACACTGCTTGAATCTTTGTTTAGCAAATGTCCGACCTCGACACCAAGATCCAGGAGAAAGCCATGAAGGTGGACATGGACATCTGCAGGAGAATCGACATCACAGCCAAACTGTGTGACGTGGCTCAGCAGAGGAACTCAGAGGACATGTCAAAAATGTTCAGCCCTTCCAGAGCACCAGCAGACAGGGTGGGTAAAACCTTTACTGCAGTGCACACCAGGTGATCACATTGCAGTGCTGCCAAACCCACGCTATAGTTCCAATGCATGGATTGATTTTAATATGTGCTTGTAATTTTTTTCATCTCAGGCGGCTGTTGCATGCAGAAAGAAGGAGAAAAAGCCGTTATCGGATGAGGAAAGCTCCGAGATGGATGCTGATCCCAGCACTTCAGAGGAAGACGTTCCCTTCAACATCACAGACGAGATGAAACGCATGCTCAACCATCTGTGAGTCCTCACAAAAAACTAACAGAGCAGAGGGACAGATTCAGGGTTCAGACTGCAGTCAGATATGCTGGATTGAGATTGCTTCATGTCTGTACTCTGTCACCATCAAGTGGTGATTATAAGAATTGCAGACGGACAAAAGCTATTTGGGGGGGAATTGTGCAGGTTGTTCTTTTTCCATGCATTTACAACTGAGTTTTTAATCTGTAGACTTCAATGTCATGACCTTGTAAAGCTTGTATCTCTGTATTTCTCTGATTCTCTCTTCTGCTAAGAGCTTTATCTACTTTTGCAGCAATTTTCTACAGCATTTATTAATTTTTACCTGATGTTAATTTTAACATTTACTAATACATTATTAAAATCAAAAGTTGTGTCTGTTAACATTCGTTAATGCACTGTGAACTAACATGAACAAACAATGAACATTTGTATTTTATTAAGTAATATTAACAAAGACTTATAAATACTGTGAAAACTCATTGTTAGTTCAAGTTAGGTAATGCATTAACTATTTATAGTTAAGAATAGTTAATTGTTATTAATATTATGTTAACAAAAGAGACTTTATTGTAAAGTGTTACCAATAATTGTTTAAGGAACGTTACTGCCATAGAGAAATATTCCATTCAAAACACAAAATTGTCATTTTCTTCAAAAACAGTGCCAACCAAACTAAACTATGTTAGTTGTTAATATATTTATAATTTAAATATCTTTATAAAGTAAAATAAATTAAAGTCAAATTATATTTAGGTGGAGAAATTCCTTAAATTGCTGAATTAGATTTATGCAATAATGGCATTAATTCCACCTAGTTTTTTTTTTTTCTCAGACAAAAGCTTGTGTGAGACTCAAATTAATGATTAATTTAATTACAAATGACTAAAGAAATCAAATGAAATCATGTTCAGGTGGAGTACTTCTTTAAACTGACCTGTTCACACTGAAGTCACATTGCAAAACTATGGAAGCCCATTTCCACCATGAAATAAAAAATAAAAAAGGTAATTGCGACTTTTTATCTCACAATTCTCACTTTTTTTTTCTTGCTATTACGAGTTTATATCTCAAAAAGTCAGAATTGCGAGTTATAAAGTCAGAATTGTGAGATATAAAGTCAGAATTGCGAGTTATAAAGTCAGAATTGTGAGATATAAAGTCAGAATTGCGAGTTATAAAGTCAGAATTGTGAGTCATAAAGTCTGAATTGCGAGTTATATAGTCAGAATTGCAAGATATGAAGTCAGAACTGCGAGATATAAAGTCAGAATTGTGAGTTAAAAAGTCAGAATTGTGTGATATAAAGTCTGAATTGCGAGATATAAAGTCAGAATTGCGAGTTATAAAGTCAGAATTGTGAGTCATAAAGTCTGAATTGCGAGTTATATAGTCAGAATTGCAAGATATGAAGTCAGAACTGCGAGATATAAAGTCAGAATTGTGAGTTATAAAGTCAGAATTGTGTGATATAAAGTCCGAATTGCGAGAAAAAAGTCAGAATTGCGAGTTTAAATCTCACAATTCTGAGAATAAAAGACAGAATTGTTAGATTCAAACTGGCAATTGCAAGAAAAAAGTTAGAAATGTGAGATAAAAAGTCACAATTATTTTTTTTTTTTTATTGGCGGAAACAAGCTTCCATAGACCCAGCTAACGATATGTTCTAACAATATGTTCTCCCATTAACGTAGGAAAACGTTTGTTTTCTGAATGTTCAAAACATCCAGTTTTTTAAATATTTAAACTTTTTTCATGGTTATGTGAACGTTTAGAGAACATTATTAAGGACCAGATAACTTTCAAACAAACATTTTATTAACTTTACCGGAAGAACGTTTGTTTATAACCTTGCCAGAACGTTCTGAGAACGTTTCCTGTTATCTGGGGATGCATATACAATTTATTTCGACTTAAGAATGCGACCCAGATCCAAATTGAAAATGTAAGATTCAATGCAAATTTTGCCATTCACAGTGAGGGATAAATCAGATTTGGGCCTCATTCAGCTGCAGTGTGAAAGTAGTGTATGTCTCTATATGTCTTTGTATGTATCCGTCCTGTTTTGTGCTTGTCTTCTCTCTCGTCTTGTCCGTGATTGTCTTCACTGCCTGCTCTTTCTCTGTGCTTTCTTTCTGCCCCTTTCTTTTTCCTCACGTGCAGACATTGTTCAGATAACTCATTTGTTGCTAGGCGGGAGACGTTTGAGATCGATGATGACTGTGACAGTCTGACGTGGGAGGAGAACGACGATACGCTGCTGCTATGGGAAGATTTCACCAACTACAACGTACCCTGCGTCCTTACCAACAGCACCGGCGCACTCGACTGCAACGGAGACGCTCATGAAGCAGTGAGTTTACATATATCATCATTATACACTACCGTTCACAAGTTTGGGATCGGTAAGATTTCTTGAAGATACATTACGTAACTTTTGGCCCAAGCTGATGTTGGTTCTTGTTTTATTACGAGCTCTGTCGCGTTCTCTTTTTGCCAGCAGACTCTCCTCTGTTCGGCGTTTGTTTAAATAAGTGTGAAATATGAGGAAATATAAGTGAAATGAGCCTGTTTCTCTATTGTGTGTCTCAGGACGGCAGTCTTGGCAGTCTCATCGATGAGACAGAGTCTCTTATCAAGACCAGAGAGCAGGAATATCAGAAGACTATCGGACAAATTGAGGTTTGAATGTGCTTTGTTGTGATTGTGTTTGTCCCTCTACTGAACCTCATATATGATGCAGTTGAAGGTGTCTGGGATGAAATGTTTTTCTTCACCAGCCCTGGAACTTGATGACAAACATATTTATATCGTTCTCTCTCTCACACAGATGGAGTTGGCCACCGCTAAGAGTGACATGAACAGACACCTGCATGAGTACATGGAGATGTGCAGCATGAAGCGAGGGCTGGACGTGCAGATGGAGACATGCAGGAGAATGATCAAGGGTGGAAGGTGATTCACAGCCACAACTTCTCAGATGCTGTGCTAATAACAGCTTATAGTGCTGATTTAAGATCGGAAATGCCTATTGTTTGTAGTATTCAAAAGTACCGAAGACAAAGCTCAACAGAAGGGCTTTTCACACTTGAACTAGTTAACCCTGGGTCATTGTAAACCCTGGGAAACGGAATACTGGGTTATCTTGCTTCATGTTTCACATTGCTCATAATTTATCCAGGGTTAACAATTAATCCTTGGTATTCATAAGGTGCATATTTGTTGTGTCAGTGTCATAAAGCATAGGCAATAAAAGCACATTTTAAAAGGGTCATGAACTGTAATTTTTTTATTATTTTATAATGTTTCCTGAGGTGCACTTATGATGTTAATATTTTATATAAAAAACTGTCATAATTTAGAAATAAATGGCCATTTTATACCCTGGTTTTAGCCCTCTGATTTGAACACTCAAATTATAAATCGAGGGAACGAATTAGTAAATCGTGCGTACGAATTAGCAAATCGAGGGAATGGAATAGTAAATTATGCGCACGATTTAGCAAATCAAGGGAATGAAATAGTAAATTGTGCGTGCAAATTAGCAAATCAAGGGAACGAATTAGTAAATCGTGCGTACGAATTAGCAAATCAAGGTAATGGAATAGTAAATCGTGCACGATTTAGCAAATCGACGGAACGAAATAGTAAATTGTGCACGCGAATTAGCAAATCAAGGGAACAAATTAGTAAATCGTGCATACGAATTAGCAAATCAAGGGAATGAAATAGTAAATCATGCGCACGATTTAACAAATCGAGGGAATGAAATAGTAAATTGTGTGCGCGAATTAGCAAATCAAGGGAACGAATTAGTAAATCGTGCGTACGAATTAGCAAATCGAGGGAACGAAATAGTAAATCGTGCGCACGAATTAGCAAATCAAGGTAACGGAATAGTAAATCGTGCACACGATTTAACAAATCGAGGGAATGAAATAGTAAATCGTGCGCACAAATTAGCAAATTGAGGGAATGAAATGGTAAATCGAGGGAACGAATTAGTAAATCGTGCGCACGATTTACCTTTTTTTCCTGCATATCATGTCACTATTCACTAACGCGCCAGTGGGCGGCGCCAAAGACGTGATGATGTAGAAGTAGGCGTTGATCTTCTGCAAAGGCGGTCTTTCGCTGCACTATGACATCTTAATTCCACATTTTTCAGATCCTGTCGTTTTCTAGCCTTGGTTTCAATAAAAGTTGTTTTTGGAATAGAACTTTGGAAGTTTTGAGGTTTGAAACTTACAGGATATTTTTATAGCATAACGACCTCTTAACAGTCAAAAGATCAAGGAAAATTTTAATTCTCAGTTCAGGACCCCTTTAATGTCAAATTAACAGGAAAATTCAGGTAGTATTATATTATATTATATACAGTATTAACCATTAGACACAAAAAAAAGTCAAATCTATCATATAATGTGACTAAGTACAATAACTCTGACTTCCCCTATTAATTTTATTACTAGTTAGTCATGCACTATTTTTTGGTGAGGATTTTAATAAATCATCTTCTCTTTCCTTTCGTTTCTCATCCCTTCAGAAATTCTCCTTCCATCAGCTCATCCGCAAGCAGTGACTCAGGGAACACTGACGAGATACAAGACGAGTCAGACAAGGATGGAGAGACGGAGGGGCCAATCAGCTGATAACTGCCCAGCCTGGCCCCACCCTCTTCCCCCCACCAAGCTCCAATCAGCTCTCGGGCCACCCAGCAGTCGTCCAATGGCGTTATACTGAGGGACAGAGCCCACTCCCACAAACCCAAAATCCTGTAGGTGCTTTAACGTCTCCGTGTCAGAGTGGGGCGGAGTTGATGAGGGTTGTTTTTGTGCTTCGACATCAATATCGATGCGTCACACGGTGCCACAGCTCTGCTGGACAACTATGAATCGGATCAGTCCCAGCCAAAATACATCACACAATACACCTGATCAAACCCAAATCCATATCTTGATTAGAAACCAGAAAACGTTCACGCAACGTGAGTGATAAATAAAACTGAAAGCCAATCAGACCAAAACGGACTGAAAACACTCCCTTAACATTTGTGGCTTTTTATTTTTCTAAAAACGATTTCAGAAATCAACGGTTTACTGCAGAAACATTTCGGCCTTTTAAGCCCCGAACCCAGTCACGAATGTGGAACACAGAACAAGCTCACGTTCTATGCAATCAGCCTTACTTCGTGATCTGTGTTTATGATTTGCCTTAGTTTGCAGTGCAGGCGATTTCATCTGTTCATGTGTTTTAAAGTGTTGCCCAGGCCTTGGTGGCTCACAATGTTTACGCACTTAATGCCAGAATCTGTGGAACAGTGTCCCATCATTTTGAGCAGCTGCCAATGATGATTGAAGCTATTTCAAGGGTTACACACATCAGTATCTCAAATATTAAAGAGCTATGTGCCTAAATACTGTATATATTGCAGGTTCATTTTGGATGGCCTTACTGCATTTCCACTACTTTTTATAGTTGCATTCATTATAATCATGGGGAAAATTATTAAATATGCTTTGCTGATTGTATGGGGACTTTCTTGATGCCCATTTCTTTGCAAAGCTAAATAGTCAAGGTGGGGGGTTTGATTGTACCATATATAGACCATGTCCCAGCTAACAGGGAACGTTCTCAGAACGTTATAAACAAATGTTCTTAAGGTTGCATTAATAGAACTTTCATTTAAAGTTATATGGTCTTTAATAATATTCTCAAAACTTTAGCGCAAAAACATCATTTATACATTGTTCATTCTGAAACATTTTAATTGGACGTTCATCTAATATTTTTAAATGTTACGAATTGTCTCAGAATGTTCAGAGCACATTCAAAAGTAACAATTCCAAACAACGTTTGCGAAATAGAATGTTCCTTTAACGTTTTTAAAACATTTAAAAAAACGGGACATTTAGAATGTTCAGAGAACATTCAGAAAATGTTCTTAGAACATATTTTTGTTAGCTGGGGTTGGGTTTATCTGAAATTATACCCATGCCATGTCTATAAATATTATGTAGATTCAAAAGTTACAAAAGCATATGATTCTGTCAAGTTGCATTGAAGCCCTCATGATGGCCGCTGTTCCGTACAGATTCAGAGTCTGTTTTCATGGATATGGCTTATAAAGTTTCTGTATCTGTATCTATGAGGCCTTTGTGTTTGTCTTGCTTGGTGTCTTTTGGCTCTTTATATTTTGCATTTTAATCTTGTACGTTCCTGGGTTAAAAATTGTATATTATTATTTTAATTATATTAATCTGAAATACGGGAAAATTTGATGGGTTTATTAAACTGATCAGTGATTTAATTATAAGCTCAAAGATGTAATTATAAGATCAAAATATGGTTGCAGAGGATTTTTAAAAATATATATTTTGTAGTAAATAAGTTGGTGGGCATTGTTTTTGTTTATTCATTTTGTTCAAGTTAGCTAAAGAGCTGATATCATATTTTATAAAATCATCTTTAAATTTTGCAATTTAGTTTGTGCATTTGATTTACAAACCTATCAAAGATTAGATAAAGTCTGGCTTTTGAATTTTATGAATATATAAAATTCATGTTTTTATATTGTTCAGGGTATCCAGGGCTAATTTGGATGCTTTTGCCTGGAAAATGAAACGCACTAAGAGTTCTCGCCTTTTAACCTGAAACACTGTTGGTCTATTTTTTTATTGTTTATGGTGAGAATCAAGCTATTTTTTGTCTTTTCTGTATCTGGATCCATAACATTGGTCAGATGCCTCGTCAAAATCTTTTTATGATTTATGAACAAAGAAATGGGGAAATGGCAGCATCACAAGGTGAATTGGAAAAAGTGCATGTTACATGTTTTCTGATTTAATTCCATTGTTCATGGTGTTTATTGAGGAAAAATGGGAATCATCTCTGTAAGTTTCCAAAACAAAAGTATGATTTGGAAAATATCTTCGTGCTTGAGCTTGAATGTTGTATTCGGAAGGAACTTTCTAATTGAAACTGGATGAGAAAGTGATGCTGTCATCATGTTTGCTCATTTTAAGAAAAGCACAAAATGGCAGCAAATGTAGGCTGTAGTGATGGGGTCATATTGTGTGAACTTTCATAAGTGTACACAACACACAAACAAGTTTGTGTAGCGTTCGCGTTCATGTACTTGCATAGAGTATGTTTCGGGCATTTTTGTCTGCACGTCAATTTTGCAAGTTCAAGTTATCAAGTTTTTCTTATGAAGGGTAAATGTATTAGCTTATCACATCAAGATTTGCCTTTATCACTGAATGTACAGAATATCAGATGAGCTCATCATTAGCTCATCAAAATGTTATTTAGTTCATCAGACACAAGATAAAACATTTTGGATGTTATTGCTCTGTTGGGTCACGTTAGCGTTATTTTACCTCACAGTACATTACAAACCTTTGACCGTATGAGGTTAAATGAGGCTGAATATACAACGATGTTGCACAATTACTTTTGAATTTAATAAGGAATTTGTAATAGAGCATAAAACACCAGTTCATTAGACCCCCTTCAGCTAGTGACGCTTTAGTCATCGTACCAGCATCAGAGAGTTTTACAGAAAGCCTATATGACAGATGATAGTGGCTTTAGCAACATCTGTGGCCTGCGTCCTTCTCATAGCACTGTTTCTTATCTTTTTATTTTTATTATAATTACTTTGACATCTGAAATTATCAGTATACGTACATTAGAACATTTATATGTTGTCTTTGTTATTTGGTTATGCTGCAAATGAGTTTTCCTGGTGTGTGAGCAACTGGTGTATGTTTCAAAATAATGAATGTAACTGGTGCTGGGGTCAAAAAATAAACATAATTGATTAATTTGCTTTGTTGAGGTCCTTTTGTTCATAATGATTCAGTTTAAGGAAACACTATTTAGTGTTTATGGCCATAAATGTAGAGTGTGTGTTCATTTCGATAATAAACTCACTAGGGAAGCAGAAAAAGTTTTCTTTTAATTAAATTCTTTTAATTTTCATTAATAAATGTATTCATAATAATTTATTAACTTACATTTTAATTTATTATTTAATTTTTTTGGCAAGGCAAGTTTATTTAATTGGTAATTCAAAGTGCTTTACACAAGTATTTAAAATAATCGTAAAATAATAATAACATGCATAAGAAATGAAACAAGGATAAAAAGTAAAAAAATAAAATTGATTACAAATGTTTTGGAAATGTATTAAAAACAAATAAGAATACAAGAGAATGAGACGTAAATAAGATTATAAATTATTTATTAATTATTAAATTTTAAGTTCATTATATGTCATTTGTCTGACTTCACTGCAGCTGTGTATTTTTTAATTATTGTTATTTATTTATTTTCATGAAGTGCCAAATGTATTAAGCACATAATGCTTTTCATGCACTATAAGTCCAATTTATTAAATTTTTCAGGATACAGTTAAATTTAGGATACAGTAAAGTTTCAGCTATATATAGTATTTGAGTGGAGTTTAATTGTATATTAGGAAATATTTCATTTAAGTTCACTATAAAAAGAACAGCATTACCAACTATTTTCAATTGAAAAGTCGCTAAATGTCGCTAGATGATGTCATGCGCCAATTAGCATATTTGTGACATCGTGTTGTATTTGCATTCTGCCTAATGTCGACACTTTACATCTGTGTCGACACTTTACATCTCTCCAATGAAGAACACCATGAGGTGAACGCTGTCAAAGCCATACACAGAGTGAATTCTGTGGCCGGCTGACGTCATGCGACCAGCACGGGGTGGCTCGTTGGTCTAGAGGTATGATTCTCGCTCAGGGTGCAAGAGGCCCTGGGTTCTGGGTTCAAATCCCGGACGAGCACATGGCGCCCATGAGAAGAATCCTGGACAGGTTCCATTGTGTAATGGTTAGCACTCTGGGCTCTGAATCCAGCAATCATTTGACTGAAAAGCCTTCAGAAATCGGCCTTGCAAACGGATGCTCTGGTAGAGAGATGCGATTCCCAGGTGGGATCGGGAAGACGGATGAGCTGGTCTTTAGAGACTGAGAAGCCACAGAAGCATCGTCACTAAGCCATCAACCAGCCACTGCTCAGCTACAGTTACAAAACAACAGTGGCTTAATATAAGTGACCTGAGCACTGAACATTAGTTGAGCACTAGTATTGTGCTACTATTTACCTTTTCACGTAGAAGAGCATGTATCCGTTCTTCCCGATGTTATTTGAGGCCTCTGACCAGCTGGATCTTGTGATGCTGGTGTCACTACATTCCAGCCATCCAGACCCACTGAAGTCACGGATGTGACTTATGTAGTGCCCTACAATACAGAGCAACTTTAGTATGACGCTTAATGAGTGAATGAGATGACTGGAAATATAGAAGAAACTCTTACCACAATACAAACTGCTGCCCAGATGTGACACGACACCAGCTAGTTTGTACTGTGATGCTTCCACCTGTTGAACACAATCACAGATTATTAGATGATCTATCTATCTATCTATCTATCTATCAGTTTGTCTATCTATCTATCTATCTATCTATCTATCAGTTTGTCTGTCTGTCTGTCATTCTATTTATCTATCTATCTATGAATTGCTGTCTATCTTTCCTGTGGTCCTGCAGGCTCAATGCTATTCTTCTTCCTTCTCTTTTGCTGATGATTTGGGCTCTTTCTTTTTGTCACTGTCATCTCCCTGCTCTCTGTTAAACATCATGCATAAAATAAGAAAACATTTCAGAACATATTCAATGCTTAAAGATCATTCAAATGTTGTCTTTTCAAAGCAAATGTCTTCCTAATGCTGTCTTTTAGAGTAATTCAGGTGAGCGATCGATCCATAAGTGTCCGGCAGATGTTTGATGAACTGACACGCACCTGTACTGCAGGACAGTGAAAACTCTTCTGAAACTTCCAGTCGA
This sequence comes from Mylopharyngodon piceus, assembly GCA_039654765.1. NCBI lineage: Eukaryota > Metazoa > Chordata > Actinopteri > Cypriniformes > Xenocyprididae > Mylopharyngodon > Mylopharyngodon piceus. The sequence goes on along the minus strand of CM077452.1, from coordinate 1,475,848 downwards.
TCCTTGACTTTGCGCATTGAGGATCTGATGTCAAAGCGCATGACGAGAAGTACCAGAACCCTGTAGAGAGATTCAAATGATCAGAAGTTATAGACCAACTCAGGTTTAGTTATTCTGCAGGATACTAAAGTGTCGTACCGTGGAAAGGTGGTTAATTCCGGCGCCTCCGAGGCCGTAGTGCCGGCACACTCGCTGCATGAGCAGTCAAGTGAAGATGTCTGGAGAAAAAAAAAAGACAGACATCAGCCAATCAGAAACTACATTCTCCTGCTGGTATGTAATCAGTGCTGTCACTCACTTTGAAGTACTGCTGCAGGCTGTCTATGAGGCATCCTCGAGGGCTGATGACCAGTGAGAGGTAGTTGCAATCCTCTCTGAAGGTCTTCTGGAAGCCACAGCTGAAACCACAGAACATCAGCGTCACATAAATAAGTTTGAGAGTCTGAAACAAGCGCAGGTGTGGATGTGAGATGTCATTACCTGTCGCAGGTGCGCATGCGGCTGAGCTGGAACTCCATATTGGCTACTGGGCAGGTGTATTTAGGCCAGTAGCTCTGGAGAAGCTCGCCCTCCTCCTTCAGATGGGACAGACAAACCATCAGGAACTCATGGGCGTCCTGAGAGGAGAAAGAGTGAATGATGATAAGGATAATCTTAAATTATTTTATGAATAATAATATCCAGTTCATCGTCTCACTCACCTGCTGATGGTCTCCCCAGAAATCTGGATGGCGAGTTTCAATGCAGGCCTTTACTTTAGACAGGAGCTTCGCCTTCAGCTTTTTGTCATTTCCTGTCAGTCTGGTCATATGCAGGTCAGTAAGTGCCCTGGAGAGAAAATCGTACAGAACTGCTTTGGTTTTGCTGCTTTGAAATTGCAATTTTCTATTTAGATTGAAATATAATGTTGCATAAATTCAGTGTTGCTACCTGAACCAGGGTTTATTACAGTAAACATTTTTGTTATTTGAATTAAAGTAAACGTTAACTGAAATAAAATAATAATATATTTATAAAAATTAAATATGAATATATTTAAAATATTAAATAAAACAATAATTAAATTAATAGTATAATTAAATAAATCCCTAAAAATAATAATTATTAATAACAATAATTAATAATATTTTTCATTTAGTTTAACTTTAAAATCACTAAAAATAAAACAAATAAAAATTGATAAAAAAAAAAACTATATAAACATTAAAAAAAAAAAAAACTAATAAAAATTACAAAATCACACAAAAAATTTAAACAAAAATTAAAATATAAAAAGAAAAATTAATAAAAGAAAAAAAAATTAATAATATCCCAATGCTGACCTGAGCATTGTGCTTCCCTCATTCCACTGCTCCCGCTGGGAAAGTACATCGTCCCGGAAGGGGGAAGTGGTGAGGAGGCACTGCAGCACGGAGTTCATGTAGCAAGTGTTTCCTAAATTGGGAAAACTGTGACAGGAAGCATTCAGTTAGAGGGTGTCTGTGAAAAGCACATCATGTGTTCAAACTTTTAACTAGTTGTGCATATCCAACATTTACCCCAAGTGCTTGATTTTAGCTGGCAATGCTGTCGACACAATATCAGACAGCTCTACATCATCCTCCGTGTCGCTCCAGCTGCTCTGCTGCTCGATCTGCTCCCGCTGTGAACTGCCCTGGATAAGCTGCAGTATTTCAGCCTGGGACAGACCGTTGGACTGCGCCATAATACTAGCCAGCACATCGAGAACGCTGGGAAAACATCAGCAATATGTTAAGATAATATAAGGTTAGGCATATTTATCCAACTTTATATAAAGAGCTGGGTTATTAATTCATTATGTGGTGATATAGAGATCAACACACAACATTCATTCACCCACCAGTCAAGATCCACATTAGAGGTGGCTTGATCTCCGGCTGCATCTGTGAAGAGATTAATAATGCAGTTTGAATTATTATGCATCACATATTAGGCTAATGAATTATATAGTGCTTTAAATAATACAGTAAAAGTTGTAATAAACTTCTCTAACCTTCAAGAACCGCTGCAGCCTGAAGTTCAGCCAGCAGATCAATCTCGCTCTCTTCGGAGGAGGAAACACCCACAGCGCTGGTCTCCAGATCTGATGGTTTGCTTTCAGCAGATGAGGAAAAACCATCAGCACTGCTGGAGGTGCTCGACTCTGTGAAGGAACCATAGATATTTTAATGTACAGTTATATAAAAAAGCACTACGGTCCACACCACTTTTTAAGGCAAAATTACGCTAACCTCCGATAACTTCCATTTCCAGGGATGCATCCAGCAGATCTGAAGGTCTGCTGTCTGTGGATGTGGAAGTTTCCTCAGGGCTGGAAGTGGAGCTCTGCTCTCCTGCTACATCTGTGAGAAGATAATAATTTAGTTTTTATTGTGCACACTCAAACTTTAATGTAAAATTGAAAATTGATGAGTGTTAAGCATGTAAAACATTCCCTAACCTCTGATTGCTTCTTCCTCATGGATCGCAGGCTGCAGATCAAACTCTGGATCAGAGGATCCACTGACCGCAGGTGAGGAAGAAGCATCAGTGTGTGTGTCGATGCAGGTTGTCTGAGTCTCGATGGACTCATCCATCTCAGAGAAGGACACACACGGCAGAAACAGAGATAGCATTCTGCGGAAAGCCCGGCGCAGAGACGGAAATTTGCGTTTCCGGGAAAAGGAAGAGGAGGAAGATTTGGCACCGTCAACAGGTGCAGCGGCTGAAACCACCACATCTGGAGAAGATGACATAATCTTGTCCCGCTTCTTCTTTTTCTTCTGCTCCTTTTTGGTTTTTCGCTCCATTTTGTCACCAAAAATGTCGCTAACCATTTCCTAGAGAGATAAAAAACATAATTCAGAATGAAAAACCACACTCACCATAGTTAACAGTATGGGCTGGGTATTGAGACAAATTTCACGATTCGATTTGGATGTATATCACGTACAGTACATGTCCAATATCTCAATTAATGTTGTAAACTATACAGGGAACACTGGTACATTACAATTAAAGGTTAAAAATAACAACTGATTTGCACACAAACATTTAAATTGCACTTAAAGGCCGTGTATGATTATTTTATAATTATGTTTCTATTTAGTATAAACATTTAAACAAAAACTTTTTACATGACAGATTTATTCAAACATACATTAAATATTTAAGAACAGTAAAAATATAATGAATATGTGATATAGTGCATATATTTAGAGAAATTGTCCTCACTAGAGTTCATTTTTTCAAGCTGACAAAGTTTATTTTCACTGACTTTTGACTGAGGTAATTTTAGGTGACATTGTTTACAGCTGTTTTATTGACGTCTTTCTGCGGCTGAAACACCGATTAAGCGATTACATGACACATTAAATTGATTTCGGTAAGCTGTACTATATCTTTCAGCTTAACTACTGATGTTATTTCATGTTTATTTGGTACTTTAACTAGTAGTAAAGAGGAAGAGATGGTCGGTTTATTTGCCGCTTGAACTGACTGCAGCGATTTGTCGCGCCAAATTACAGTAAAGAGCGGCAAAAAAGATATTTAAAAATATCCCGACCAAATATTAACTGGAGTAAAGTGTGACTACTATCCCTAGTTGTTTTTCCCAATAAGCAGAAGTACTTTAATAATTGTGTTTGATGTGACTCACCTTACTCCTGATCATCACTACACCTGAGAGCAGTTCTTCGCGCTCTAATAAAGCCGTTGACTGTGTGACTGTGTTCTATGACATCATAACAAGACTACCGTGCGGAATGTTTTCATTTGAATCAGATTCTTCTTGGACAGCAGCAGAACGCGATATTAAAACAATTTTCCAGTACAGTATTAGTTTTAAAAACCGGTCAAGATGGGGAAAAAACACGGAACAAAAGCTTTTTTTATTATTATTATTTTACAAACAAAGTCCTTTATCATAACACTTACCCTTCTCTTTACATTATTAGCCTGTTTTATTGGATGCTTTTAATGCCGTATTAATAATAATTAGACTTAATTTAAAACAATTGCAGTGCTATGCCTGTGATTTTATTTCGTAATTGGGTAAATCTCACTTCATTTTACTTGCTGCGCGGGAAAAGTGAAACAGTGAATTTTCAATATAAAAGCCAATTTATATATATATATATATATATATATATATATATATATGTACTACTATAAACATTAAAAACCTATACATAAATATTTTTTGCATATAAATAAAAATATACATTTATACACACATCGCCTGCACACTTTCCACTGGGAGATTCATCATAAGACTATTTCAGTGAGCTGTTAAAAAAAAAAAAAATTATTACAAATTGTAAATTTACTAATGTAAATTAACTAATACAAATTAACTAATGTAATCGTGACCAGTTACATTGTATAAAAATATGGATTTCCCTTAGTCATTAGATTAAAAACATAAAAATAAAAAAGTTCATGGTCATGTTATTTGTCAACTACTAACTATAAGCTTAAATTGGCAGTTTTAGTTAAATTAAACTCCAAACCAGTGTTGATAGATGAGAAGTTTTTTCGTTGATCTGTAAACCCGTTTTACAAATTTTGAAGAGTTTTTTCTGAGAATAATTGGAATAACACGATTTTATTGCATATGCTGGACAATTAGGTGTTTGCGTGGTCTTTGAAGGTATAACTCATACAGATGACAAAGAACTAGGCTATAAAATATATAACAGAACAGACAAATAACAAAACATGTTCTCTCATAGTCTCATTACAACATCTTCTCAATGCAAACACACTCATCTCTTGTCTGGGAAGAGGCCATGATGAAATTTAGATGCTGGCAGTGTTAAAATCTTAATTATAAAACAGATAGTTCAGGTCCTTGACTCTGATTGGTTGTGCCACGTTCGAATCAGTTGTAAATTACTCCACAAACCTCATTAAAATATATATTTTTATGGAATAACCGTTTTATAATAGCAATAAACTCAGTGAAGCCTAACTTAGCTGTTCTAAATTCACTGTAAAACACGGCTTCTTGGGGCTTATTGCTTCAGAAAAAGATATTAACCAGATTAAAAGATTTTTTAGGACTACTTATTCAGAATAAAACATTTTGTATTTTATCTGACTGCATTAAATATCCTGCTTGATTACTCAACTAGCACCTGGATGGTCTAGAAACCAAAGCCGTGGTTTGTTTGTTATAATGTGTCTATCTTTTGTTAATTTGAATTGCAGCAGTAAATTTCATTACATAAAAAGTAATTTCCAAACACACATATATTCTTGCTCTCCACAAACGCAAAATTCGCGCCAAATCTGACGCTCGTTTGAGGACGTATCTGGGGGCGTGGTTAAGGTAGAGTTGCTATTTAAAAATATATATTTAACACCAACTCTTTGTAAAGTATTAAGACATTACACATTTAGTGCTGTGCTGATTAAACTCCAATTTTTTACAGCGGAAAAAACACCATTGGCAAATGAGCTTAACAGTTTCATATTTTATAAATAGAAACGACTCTTATGTTTGACAGAGAGCAGAACGTCTCGAAAGCTGATTGGCCAGTGAGAGACTCGCCCTCCTGTCTGTTCCATTTATGCACAACAGGGGCGCCGCTTAACTTGAATTTATTTTATTTCTATATAATGAGCATGTAAACGTACAGAGAGAATGTTAAATACAACATGTAATCACTAGTATTGATATTTATATGAGAAAAGTGTTGTCTGAAAGCTGTATTAAATGTAAAATCATCAACACATCTCGCCTATCAAGAAATTCCCACCTTCACCGGAAGTGGTAGTTCTCCATTCATGTGATCTTGGAGAATACAAGCATTAAAATACCACTTTAGCGCTATAGTTCCTCAGCAGGAGGATACATATCGTTTCTTTTTTTATTTTAAATAAATATAAATATATATATAATCTCTCCTTCCCCTGTACATCCAAATTAAACATGCTACGAGTGAGATCTGTCATCTGTCAGTCTTGGAAGGGGTAAGTATGCGCTTGCACATGGATTCACACATGACTTTCACTTTGAGAGAGTCTTCTGAAGCAGATTTGATGTGTCACCTTGTGCACTGACAAATAATAATCGTATGCTTGAGCATTACTATATGAAGTGAGTAAGCGCTGGAAGTTTGCATTTTAAATGCAAGTAGGCAGGCAGACTGTGTTATGTAATGACTGAAGAAACTTGTCCTCCCACTGTTAGGTTGGTGAGATCTGTTTGCACAAGTGTTTCTCATTGTTTTTACTGTAGCTCAATCTATTCATAAGCATAATGCACATACTGAGACACTGTACAAAGGAAACATTGCCTCACTGAGTATACATGTTTTTACAGGTGTTAGGTTCATTTCAATATAGTGATATTTTTATTTAATATTTTAACATTCATATATATATTACTAATGCATTAATATTTTGTTAATTTCAAGCTGTTTAGGAGTGTTTTAATGCGTTTTTAACGTAGTGATATTATTTAAAATAATATTTATATTAGCAGCTGTCTATCAACTGGATGCATTAAAGTCTAAAGTGACCCAATTGTCTCCTGTTATGGATTTACAACAGGTTATTCTTGCAGACATTCTGTCTAGATGATTTTATACAAGTTACTGATTGAGAGGCTTGTGTTTTGCGTGACTAAACGAGACTAAAGAAAAAGTATTGAAGAGTAACAACAAGCTTGTTGTTTCTGTGCAGGTTCAAGACCTTCCCGTGTGCAGCTGTGGAGGTGAAGAATGAGCCCGTGCTTGGGTTTAAAGAGGGCAGTAAAGAGAGATCAGACCTGGAGAAGGTGAAACACACACATCACACACACTGACTCAGATGTCCCGATACACTGAAGCTGCGTATCTGATTGACCGTCTCTGTTTTACTTCGTCATCAGGCATTACAAAACCTGAAGGGAAAGACAGAAGAGATTCCATGTGTGATTGGAAATGAAGAAGTGTGGACTAAAGATATCAGATACCAGCTGTCTGTGAGTTAATCATTTCTCTGGTTTCTGTACGAACATGTGATCTGTAGCTCTTTTACAGTGAAATAGTCGTCAATACCTCTGGAATAATTGATTGTTCATCACAGCATGAAATATTATTATTATTATTATTATTATTATAATTAATATTGTGCCATGCATGACATACATAGCCATGATAGCTGCATGTTTCCAACCAGTCTTTTTTTCTTTTCTCTTTTCTTTTCTGCTAAATGCATAAATGTAAATGTTTTCTCATAATAAAATAATTTCAACTTAAATCAACATTTAAGGTCCAATTATCATATTATTGTTATTATTAGTAGTATTGTTGTTATTATTATTATATTTTTTCTATGTTGTACTTGAAATAAAATAATTTCAACTTAAATCAATATTTAAGGTCCATTTTTATTATTATTATTATTATTACTATTATATTTTTCTATGTTGTACTTGAAATAAAAATAATTTCAACTTAAATCAATATTTAAAGTTCATTTATTATTATTATTATTATTCTGTGTTGTACCTGAAATAAATAACTCAACTTAAAACAATATTTAAGGTCCATTTATTATTATTATTATTTTTCTATGTTGTACTTGAAATAAAATTATTTAAACTTAAATATTTAAGGTCCATTTATTATTATTATTGATATATTTTTTTCTATGCTGCACTTGAAATAAAATAATTTAAACTTAAATATTTAAGGTCCATTTATTATATTTTTTCTATGTTGTACTTGAAATAAAATAATTTCAATTTAAATCAATATTTAACGTCCATTTATTATTATTATTATTATATTTTTTCTATGTAGCACTTGAAAAAAAATAATTTCAGCTTAAATCAATATTTAAGGTCCATTTATTATTATTATTATTATATGTTTTCTATGTTGCACTTGAAATAAAATAATTTCAACTTAAATCAATATTTAACGTCCATTTATTGTTGTTGTTGTTGTTGTCGTTTTTATATTTTTTTTCAATGTTGTACTCTAAATAAACATGCCTCTAAACAATCACAGGACAGTTTTTTGCAATGGTTTTCCTTACAGTTTATATGATGTTACATTGATATACATATATAGATATTTCGTAAAGTTATTGTTCTGTTAAATCATGTTCAGTGTGATATTAGTTTAGTTAGTGATATTATATTAATTAGTTCTTTTTTCTTCATAGCCCTTCAACCACTCTCACAAAGTGTCCAAGTTCTGCTATGCTGATAAGGTACAGTATGTGTTGTTTAGTGTAAATTATAACATCAAAATGAGGAAATACTGCAAATGTATATGAAAGATTCACCTCACTTGAACTCGTCAGTATAATGAAACCATTTCAAAGGTTTTATTTTGCATGGAATGATCATTATTTGGTCTGGTCTTTAGGAGCTGATAAATAAAGCCATTGAGGCCTCGGTAGCCGCTCGGAGGGAATGGGATCTTAAACCGGTGGCGGATCGAGCCCAGATCTTCTTCAAAGCTGCTGACATCATCAGCGGACCCAAGAGAGCAGAAGTTCTGGCCAAGACTATGATCGGACAGGTGCGTCTTCACAAAGACCTTTGAACATTTGGAGCCTGTTACTACTTGATCACGAGTTGTCTGATGTTAACTAGTCTGTTAGACATGAGATTATGTTTGCTGGCTTTCCATTAATCTTTGAGAATCCATTCCTGATGCTCAGGGTAAGACTGTGGTCCAGGCTGAGATTGACGCTGCTGCAGAACTCATTGACTTCTTCAGGTTCAATGCCAAACATGCGGTGGAGCTGGAACACCAGCAGCCATTGGACAGCGACGGAAGTACCAACACCATGCTGTACCGTGGACTGGAGGCGAGTTTTCTAAATAATCAGATAATGACATAATACGTTTATTTGCGCAAGCCATGATTGGGTATTGACTTGAATTGTGCTTGTTTCAGGGATTTGTAGCTGCTGTTGCGCCATTCAACTTCACAGCGATTGGTGGAAACCTTGCCGGCACCCCTGCAATCATGGTTCGATGTTAAGTTTATTCATTTATATAGTGGTTTAAACAATACAGATTGTTTTAAAGCAGCTTCACAGTAATAAACAGGAAAATAATAAAGTGTTAATGTTGCAAAATTCTTCCAATATGAAACTCAATTTCAGCTGTAAAGCAGCTCTAAAAAGATAATAGTGTCATTATTCAGCTCAATGTTGATTCAGTTCAGTTTAATAACAGAATAAAGACAGTCAAATCGATAATATTACTGAATATGAATCATCTTTTTAACTTGTGTTTTAAAATCAATTTGCAGTGACGTTCACTGACATTTGAGTGTTTTGGTTCATTTCTAACACTGGCTTTGTCACAAATATGCATTCAGGGTAACGTGGTGTTGTGGAAACCCAGTGACACGGCCATGTCCGCCAGCTACGCCGTCTATAAGATCATGAGAGAGTCTGGGTTGCCGCCCAATATCATCCAGTTTGTCCCAGCTGATGGTCCAGTGTTTGGAGACGCCATCACGTCCTCTGAGCACCTGGCTGGCATTAACTTCACTGGCAGCGTCCCGTACGTCTCTTTCAATGCTTGTTGACTTGGTCATACAGTATGCAATGTGATTGCGTTACTCTTATCTTTAGTATAACCTTCTGTCTGGGTTAAAGTTTGTCAGACTTTGTGGTCTTGCAGTGCAAAGGGAACGTTTAAACCCCTTGGATGTTTTGCATGGTTGAAACCTAAAATCTGAAGGATTTTAACTGGCACAATGGTTCAAAAGTTTGTGTTCTGTAAGATTTTTAATATTTTTGAAAGAAGCGTCTTCAACGTCCCTTAAAGACAAGTCATTTTACTCGGCGGCCATCTTTGAAACGCCTCTCTGGCATGCAAGTGCAGTTTCTATCTCTTTGAATGGGGAAACATCAAATTCTCCAAAGCTGTTCACCAAGCTTTCGATTAAATTTTATATTTGAAATCACCAGTGAAATCTGACAGCAACTGTGTCATAAATTTTGTTTCTAAACGCTCGAATCATGACAAAAAACTGCGTTTTTCAGGCTGTATCAAGCTAATGCGCATGCGCAGTCATAAGTCGGAAGTTCACGTCTGACTGGAACCGGAGCTTCTAACGGCCGCTGCAGTGACAAAATTGAATTGTGACTTTACCAATCGGCGATTGGCTCTTATTTAGAAGATGGGGCTTATTCCGCCATATTACGCTTTGCACTTTCTCCCATTCATAATAATATGAGTGCACCGTGGCGTCTTCTGCTCATCAAGGATGCATCTGTTTGATCAAAATACTGTAAGAACAGTAATATTGTGAAATATTTTTACAATTTAAAAGAACTGTTTTCTATTTAAATACATATTTTCAAATGTTATTTATTCCTGTGATCAAAGCTGAATTTTCAGTGTCACATGATCCTTCAGAAATCATTCTAATATGCTGATTTGCTGCTCAAAAAACATTTCTGATTATTATCAATGTTGAAAACAGTTGTTGAAACCATGATATATATATATATATATATATTTTTTAGGATTCATTGATGAATTGAAAGTTCAAAAGAACAGCATTTATTTGAAAAGGAGAATTTTTGCAATGTCATTTTTGATCAATTTAATGCGTCCTTGTTAAATAAAATTACTCTAAATTACTCTATTATTTTTTTTATAAGTTGTGTAATGAAGGGTGATTGATAACTTGACACAAATAAGACTTGATGTAGAAAACCCTTTAAGATGTACATGATTTTTCCAGATGTAGACCAAGCCTAGTTAAAAATGTCCTGACAGTGGTGATTTTTATATCGCTCTAATCTGACTTTCCTGTATCATCTCCAGAACCTTTAAACGGTTGTGGAAGCAGGTCGCCCAGAATCTGGATATCTACAGGAATTTCCCTCGTGTCGCTGGAGGTTTGTGTTTTCCGTTCTAATTCTAATGATGTTTAAGACTTAAAAAAATCTTTAAAACAAAAAATTTGAATATTTTTTAATTTCCTGTTTCTCATGTATGTTTCAGAATGCGGTGGCAAGAACTTCCACTTCGTGCACAAATCCGCAGATGTTAACAGTGTGGTGACCGGCACCATCCGCTCGGCGTTTGAGTATGGAGGACAGAAGTGTTCGGCCTGTTCCAGGATGTACGTACCGGACTCCCTGTGGCCTCAGATCAAACAGGGACTCCTGGATGTGCACAAACGGATCAAATTAGGAGATGTAAGTAGAAGAGTTTGAGTACTGGTGACTGCTGAAGTTTCAGCAGATCAAGGTTGAGTGTTTTTATGGCTGCTCACTATAATCCAAAAGTGTTCATGTGACATTTTTCTGTTGTTTCACTTCACAGCCAGTCGAAGATTTCGGCACTTTCTTCTCAGCAGTTATCGATGACAAGGTGCAAACCAGCTACCTATTTATCCAATAACAAAGAAAGTTAATGCATGACGTTTTGATTTGCTTCTTGTTAAAGTATTAAACACAATGTCTTTTATTCCCAAGTCCTTCTCCAGGATTAAGGGATGGCTGGAACATGCCAAATCCTCTCCACATCTGAAGATCATCGCTGGAGGAAATTGTGATGACAAAAAAGGATATTTCGTTGAACCCACTATCATTGAAACCACCGACCCACAGGAGAAAATCATGAATGAGGTACAAAAATTATGTTTCAGTGAAGGCTCAACGGCTCAGACCAGGATTGCACTCACACACACAGGCTCAGAGCGGTGAATGGGTGGACTTTGGTTTGTTTACATAAAGCGATCTCTTCCATTTAACCTCATTTAACGCTTATCTTCACAAACGGATGGTCTCAGCTGTTCCAGTTACCACCCACAGCCACCGGATCTAGATATTAAGAACAATTATGTCACCTATTGCTTTAATTGACTACTTAACATTATAATCAAGTTTTGATTAAAGGAATATTACAGGTTAAACTAGATTGAAATGTTTGTAGACAAACTTTGAATATTGGCTTGACAAAGCCGTGTGAAAGTTTGAAAGTTTTATAAGCTTTAAATTTGAAGTGGAAAGATAGAAAGAAAAGAAAGAAAGAAAGACATTGCTAGCATAAATTAACATGTTTTAACACATGAATAGCATGTTATTAACATGTTTTAGCACATTGCTAGCATGTTTTATCACATTGCTAGCATGAATTAGCATGTTGCTAGCATGTTTTACCATGTTGCTAAGCTAACATGATTTAGAACTTTGCTAACAATGAATTTACATTTTTAACACATTGCTAGCATGTTTCAGCATGTTACTACCACAAATTAGCATGTTGCTAGAATGTTTTAACATGTTGATAGCATGAATTAACATGTTGCTAACACAATTTAACATGTTGCTAGCGTTTTTTAAGATGTTGCTAGCATGTTGATGGCATGAATTATGTTGCTTACATTATGTAGGATGCTGCTAACATGTTTTTGCATGCTGCTAGCATGTTGTTAGCATGTTTTAGAACGTTGCTGGCATGGATTAGCATGTTTTAGCACATTGCTAGCATGTTTTAGCATGTTGTTAGCATGAATTAGCAAGTTGTTAGCATGATTTAATATGTTAGCATTTTTAAGATGTTGCTGGCATGTTTTAGCATGAATTAGCATGTTGCTAACATATTCTAGCATGTTGTCCTTGGACAGTCATTAAGCTTTGTTAGATAGACAGCTTAAATACTCTAAAAGTCTACAAAAGTTTTGACCCCCTCAATGAAAGTCTATGGGACTTTTCGTAGTTTTGATCTGTTTTAACGATAATCGTAATCCCTCAAACGCCACTATTGTAGTCTTGAGTTTTCTTCCAGGAACGAACAAGTTACGATATTCCTCATTTAAATAATTAATATGCAGAATAAAGGGGCGGGGCCTGGTTGAGTTAGTTAGTAGTGTGTTGAAACTGTTGGTTATGGTAAGGGGCGGGACATTTCCCAAACACGCTCGAAGAGCTTGACCAATCACAACACACTGGTCCAGCCGACCAATCAGAGCACATTGTGCTTTTCAGAAGGAGGGGCTTCATAGAGACAGAAACGAAACAGAACGTTACTGACAGACTGGGAAGAGAGGAGCTGCAACAATGGAGAATTTGGGAAAAATAATGAACATTCAAGCATGAAAACCTGCTCTAGTAGAGCCCAAAAACAACATCAAGACTTTGAAAAGGGGCATAATAGGTCCTCTTTAATAAAAAAGAAAAGAAAATATAAGTGCAAGTCAAAAACAGTGAATATAAAACATCTCATATTTATTCTTTGCTTTTTCAGGAGATCTTCGGGCCCGTCCTGACAGTTTACGTTTACCCTGAATCTGACTACAAGAAGGTCCTGCACTTAATAGACAACACTTCTCCGTATGCCCTGACAGGAGCCGTCTTTGCCCAAGACAAGTGAGTGCTGCACCATGTCATTAGTTTCAGTTAGTATGCAAATTATATCCATTAAACAACCCAGATCGGCAGCTTTTCAATGAAAAACATTTTGTAGGATTTCCAGACACTCATATCTCTGCACTAGACTTGTATATCTTTAACATACATTTATAATCTAATTGCTTGTTGTTTCAGGGCTGTTATTGATGAGGCAGGAAAGGTCTTGAGAAACGCTGCTGGAAACTATTATATCAATGACAAATCTACAGGATCCATTGTGGCCCAGCAGCCATTTGGTGGCGCCAGAGCATCAGGTAAAATAAGATATCATTGACAGACTGAAGGAATGATCCAGATTCAATCAAGTTAAGCTTTATAGACAGACTCAGTGGCATAATTTAAAGTCAAAAAAATTAATTTCAAAAACCTGAAGTCCATAGGACCAGGCAATAAGCATCAAGAACTCACTCTTTAAAAAATATGGCCAAAAGACTTAAACATTATACATGTTGGCATTAGACTAGTGTGAATAAAATCCCTTATTGCCCTTGTCTGTGCAAATTTATATGCAGTTTTTCAACTTCAATCTCAGCTTGTATTCACCATAAATTAAAAAAAGGTAATTGCAACTTTTTAATCTCAAAAGTATGACCTATTTTTCCTCGCAATTGCAAGTTTACATCTCGCAATTCTGACTTTTTTCTTAGAAATGTGAGATATAAACTTGCAATTCTGACTTTTGAAAGATGTAAACTCACAGTTGCAAGAAAAAAAGTAAGAATTGTGAGATTTAAAAAGTCCCAGTTACCTTTTTTATGTTTTATTCTGTGGCGGAGACAAGCTTCCATACATAACCATTTATTCCAAGAAAACCTTTTGCACAATACATACAATGATACCAGAAAGGAATTGCATCAGTATTGCTTAGCTAGAAGTTAATTCTGCTTAAAAAGTAGTTCTAACTCAAATAATAAACAGGTTTTTGCTGAATAATTAAAGTGTTTTAACAAAAATATAATGCTTTTGGATAATGTTTTCAGGCACCAACGACAAGCCCGGTGGCCAGCACTACGTCCTCCGATGGACGTCCCCACAGGTTGTCAAGCAGACCCACGTGCCGCTTACAGAATGGAAATATCCCTATATGGGATAAGAGATCATGACCGGCCGCCCTGAATCCCTCCATCGAGACTCATAAAGCAATCAAACCCCTTCTTAATCGTCCCATTGTGCTGAAAATGCCGTTGAGAGGGCCGTTAGACTGTTAGAACAAAAAAAAACGCCCTCTGCTGGTGCAGCCTTTAACATGAAAACCACCGGGACACCAGCTGGTGTGAATGTACTCAAGGAACTGCACGTCTTTGCAGATTTCTGCTGCCTCTGGTGTCCACTTCAAACATCACTGCATTATTAATATGAAGAGATACTGGATTCAAACAAACCTAGGTAAATGCACTGAAACGTTTTCATTTTAATCTGTTAGGATTTCACTGTGTGATTTTTCTTTCAAAATTCACTATATCCAGAGAGTAAACTATGGTTTTATAATTGTCGAATAAGTGGAAGGAAACACTGCAGCTGACAGTTTCCGTGTCATTTGTTCTGTTACATTTAACTGATGCAAATTATATGTGCTGTTCTAATTTAAATCTGTAGCATTCTAATATCATTTACATGTAAGTGTGAAGGCAAACATGAGGGAGTGTTTTCAGTTTTGTGAAAATGACCAAGCCAGCAAGGTATAAAAACTTGCCTGGTCAAAATATCTGAGAACTTACTGTGCCTCAATAAACACATGGTGTGGATGATGGATTTATGTGTGATTTTGCATATTAACAACTTAAGAATAAGACTTTTTAAGAGCCTTAATACAGATACTATCTGCTATATTTCTTATTCAGACTTGCTGCCGACACCTTGGATCTTCAAGAAGTGTTTTATCACTATATTGTTACGCAGATCTGCTCTTCACAAAGACCTCAGATTTATGACACATTCACACCTTACAGAATAAGGCTTGAGTGAAGATATTTACTCCTAACAAATCATAAAGAAGTTATCACGTCCAAACAGACTACAAAACCAGTCAAATATTTATATATCTGTAATATATATAGACCAGTTTGGAGCAGACGTCACAGTTACGTCACTTGCAGCTGCGCGCGCATAGTGGTGGCTGAAAAATAGCGGTAACAAGTGGAAGAAAATGTGCAAAATCCACAGAATAAGAGAAAAATGTTTTGTTGTGCCTTTGGATGTCAGAATCAGAATGCAAAAAAGAAGCTAAACGCAGACATTTATGTTGGACTGATGAAACCTGTAATGATTAGTCAGTCTACTATTAAAGCATGAATTTGATGTAAACCGTAAGTCTACATAATATTCACATATGCAGTTCATAGGGGACATGCATAGCAGTTACAGCATGAAATAATATTTAAACCTGTAACATTTTACATATATAACTTTTAAACATTTTTTATCTCACAATTCTGACTTTTTCTTGCATTTGCGTGTTTATATCTCCCAGTTCTGACTTTATAACTCGTAATTGTGTTCATATCACAATTCTGAGGCGAAAAAAGTCAGAATTGCGGGATATAAACTTGCAATTCTGAGAAAAAAAGACAGAATATCTCACAATTCTGTTTTTCCTTCTAAGAATTGTGAGATATAAACTCAGATTTGCAAGAAAAAAATCAGAATTGTGAGATATAAACTGTCAACGCTGTTTACAAACACAAAATAGGTCTCTACTATTTGAGTATTTCAGGTCTGCCTTGCATGGTTCTCAGACACACTTCTTCACACCTCAGTGCTTTATGACCTGAAGTGTCCTATATGCACAAAAAGCTGAAAACATTGAGAGGGATGAAATCATTCCATGTCATCAAGTTACACTTGTATAAAAGTAGTTTGTGCCTCTGCTTCTCCTTATTTGTGTTATAGAATCAATTAAGCAAAGCGTTTTATTTGTGTTCGGTCACCTCTGGTTCCTGGCTCCCACAGTAACACATTCTCTAGGGTCTTATACGACTCACATCAAAGCAGTGTGGCACACTTCAGACAGACGCTTTATGGAGATATGGCTGTGGAGGCACACTTCTTTACACAGTAAAATCAAGAGGACGATGTGAGGGCCTGAGAACGCAGTCTCTTTCCTCTCTCATGCAGTCAGTTCCTGTTTCCGCACTTTATGATGAGAAAACCCAAGTGTGAAAAAGCCACTCTGGAGAATGAAGTGTGCCGTTTCCAGAATCTGAATTGCCGGATTCCTCATTACAGGCATTAATTTGCATTGGAATGTTTTATTATTTAAACTTGCTGAATGATTGTCTTTTTATATATGCAATTTGCTCCTCAGGACACTGACATTACATTGTAGATATCACAGATATTTAATAAACCTATTTAGGATGCTAATTCAATTAATTTCATGTTAGAGTGACTTATAGCTGTAAGTATGTGTCAGAAGGTACCAGGAAATTAAGTGCACTTAATATTAATTAATTTGTTTTCTATATTATGAAATATCTGGCATTAAAAAAAACACATTCAAGTTATGAATAATAAAAATAAAACCCAATAATAATAATAAAAAAACATAAACCGAAATACGTGTAATTTAGTTTATTTTTTTTTCAATCGAACTCAACATGAGACAATTTTACACATTCCATCAACATGACAGATTTAACACCTATAAAGGTTACACATCTCATTAAAAAGATTATTTCAACAGAAAGGTACAGAGGTGACAGAGGCCTCTTTTTTACAATATGTAAATTAAGTTAATCTCCACACAGGTGAAGTAAAGCAATAGATTCGTGCTCTCAGATTCAGGCATGGGGTAGACTGGTACATTCTATGCGTCATGACAGCTGCTGCCTACATCAACATTTTATAAAAACAAAGTTTTACTTAGAGAAAACAGTCCATTCTCTATATTAGACACGTCTTTATGAATGAAGATCACCAGGGTCTCCAGAGCGCGTGCTCTCCGGCGTTCTTTGACGTGATCTGACAGCTGTCTTTGTGCGCAGGCGCACAGACAGATTTAGCGCTCACTTTGGGTTGCTGGGTTCTGTCAAAGTGTCCCATTAAAACTGGTTTGATGGTCTGTTGTTGCGACAGGAATCGCGCAGTCTCCTCTATGCACCTGGAGAAGCCGTCCGCGTAGCTCTGCGCATGCGCGTCTGCGTTCGGCGACGCTGTCAGTGGCCATGTGTTGTTCTTCAGGTAAATGACAGCCATTTCCAGGACATCAGCCTTCTCTAGTTTAGAACAGGGCTGGCTGGCTTTTATCTCGGTTTTTAGAAGAACTTTCAGCTGTTCGATGCATCTGTTGATGCGATCTCTGCGCATCTTCTCCACCACTGGTTTCCTCAACTGGAAAAGAAGTTAAAAGTTTGGTTAGACCACTGATTGTAAGTCAACACTCTTGTGAAAAGCATTAATTTGGAATGGAAAGTGATTCCTAAAAAAGTAAATACTTACTTTAGTTTTATCCTTTCCCGTCTGAGTCACTTTGCAAACAGTTGGAGCCATTCTTTCTTCAGTTTGAGTGCTGTCTGTCACTTGGTCGTGTGTGTTTCTTCTGGTAAACAACAGTCCCGTTATATACGCCCTGATGGCGCGGCTCTCCTGCTTTCCACACTTTTGAGCCAATCAGAACGCGGCTGAAGGTTCAATAGGAAAACTTTAAATTAGCCTGATCCTCCTTTGCTGGAAAACAATAGAGGTGCGCGCTCAAACAGCTGGAGCGTGTGTGTGTGCGCGCGCGCACGGGGTAAATGGGAAGCGTGAAATTGCGGGCGTGCACGAGCCTTTGACAGCGTGCTTGGCTGTTCCGGCGGGAAAGTAGATGATCAATGCAGTGAATAGAGATTATGAGAACTTTCAAACGCTTCCCGCTCAAAATCTCCTTCAGAAAAGATTCTGAACAATTATTTGAAAACCTAACAATGAGTAGATGTTTAGCCCTTAATTAACACACACACACACACACACACATACATATATATATATATATATATATATATATATATATATATAGCATGTGGTAAATAAATATAGCAAGCATTATACTTATATGATATGCAAAATAACAAAACAGTTTATATATAGTTTTGTGTTTACATATATATATATATATATATATATATTCATACATACACACAAACAGATACACACACGCACACACACACACACACATATATATATATGTATATACTTGTATGTAAAATGACATTCCAACATAAAATAAAAAATAAAATACAGAAATTAAAAATTGTATGTAACAAAGCATGTGGTAAATATAGCAAGCATTTTACTTATATGATATGCAAAATAACAAACAGTTTATATATAGTTTTGTGTTTACATATATATATATATATATATATATGTATACATATATATACATACATACATACATACATACACACACACACACATATATATATATATATATATATACATAGACACACACACACACACACACACACACACACGCACGCACACACACATATATGTATATACTTATATGTAAAATGACATTCCAACACATAAAATAAAAGATAATATACAAAAATTAATAATTGTATGTAACACAAAACGTGGTAAATAACAAGCATTATACTTATATGATATGTGTGTATATATATATAGTTTTGTTAGTTTGCATATCTTAAATAGAATGCTTGTATATTTATTTACCACATGCTTTGTTGCATACATTTTTGTGTTGGAATGTCATTTTACATATAAGTACTGTATATTAGAGCTGGCTAAACATATATTATTTATTTATAACATATATTAACTCATTTTAGGTTAACACTGACCAAATGTTTAGCCATTCATAGTATGTATTTGTTTTATTTTGTTGTATACCTTTTGTTTTATGCTGTATTGACAATTTACATATTGTGAGTGCATTAATGTATATTTATATTATATGTTTTACGCCACACCTGTTCTGTAGTCACCTTATTTCAGATCAAGAAGTGTTTTAGGACAGTTAAGTGTGCCCCTTTAGGATTAATTATTCTGTTAATCATTGCTCAATATATCTGCAGGGGGGCTGGTTGCCTCATTGAGAGACCATTACTAATGCGGTGGGGAGTGCGGCACACTTCTATTGGGCCCATTGAAGAGCTGCTGTGGGAAAGTTGGGACAACACGGGCTCCAGGATTAGACTTTGAAGAGCTCAAAAGCGCAGCTGGCTCCTGTGCGCGGGAAAGTGTGGTCAGCAAAGCCCAGCGCTGACAGGCGTTTTGTCGAGCTTTTCACATGCGAGGTTCATGCTCAGTTCACTTGGCTCACTTATGCAGTTGTAAATTGCTTGGGGTAACTATAATGTTATTTTAAACCAATTAGTTGGGGATGCAATCTGTTGACATACTGCAGTTAATTCATCAATGAACATGCGTGTTGTGAATCAGCTGTTTTACTCGGATTACCTGCAAAATTAAAAAAAATAAATTAAATTGCAAAAAGTTGGTATGCGGAGAAAGTGCAAAATATTATTCTTTATTCTGATCTGTGAACAAGTGCATCTCTTGTTCTCTGTGTCTATCAGGAGGTGCTGTGGTTTAGTTAACCCCAAATTCCGTTCCCACACCAATTCCCATCTCCCGCCAAAATTGACTGGTAAAGCCACAATACATTCCATCCCACTCTGCAAAAGGCTCTTTGAATGTGGGCGCCCCCTTGTCCAACACTCTTCTCATTCTCACACACACACACAGAGCGAGGGAAGCAGATGCTCAGCGCTGTGTGCCCAGTGTGAAGTGTCCCTCTCTTCATAAAAACGGGGACCTGGGAAGCCCCTGACCTCCCCTCGCCGGAGAGGAATTCGGGTCGTGATGTGAGAGAAGCTCAATGACATTCCAGCATCACATGCTCTGGCATTCACAGCACAGACGCATGAAAAGATGCAGTTAGAGCGGGAAACTGTGACATTGTCCGATACCTTCTGCCCCACTGAAACCCCTTAAGTCTTGCCAGGGTGTTTGTGGTCATTAAAACAAAACAAAAAAGAGGTGAAAAAAGGAAAGAAGTCCTTTTTTTTCAACCGGAAAACAATTGTTGAATTGTGAATTCTCCTTTTGCACAGTAAGACACTATTCAAATTATTAAAAATATATAAAAAATCAAATTAAATTGAATTATATATAATTCATTTTTATGCATTAAAAGAACTAATTTGAATAATTTGAAGCGTTTTAATTAATTGAATATTTTTTATTATTATAATAAATATAATAAAAATGTAATGCATATGTAATGCATATATAAAATTAAAATAATATATAATATTTCATGTATTAAAAATAAATAATTTGACCAGTGTTTAATAAATTGGATGATTTTTAATTATTATATTATTATTTAATTACACACACATATATATATAATTATTTTTATGCATTAAAAGAACTAATTTGAATAATTTGAAGCGTTTTAATTAATTGAATATTTTTTATTATTATAATAAATATAATAAAAATGTAATGCATATGTAATGCATATATAAAATTAAAATAATATATAATATTTCATGTATTAAAAATAAATAATTTGACCAGCTTTTAATAAATTGGATGATTTTTAATTATATTATTATTTAATTATTTAATTACACACACACACACGCACACACACACACACATATATATATATATATAATTTTATGCATTAAAATAACTAATTTGAAGCGTTTTTTAAATTAATTGGATTTTTTTTATTATTATAATAAATATAATAAAAACATAATGCATATGTAATGCATATATAAAATCAAAATAATATATAATTATTTTATATATTAAAAATAAATAATTTGACCAGCTTTTAATAAATTGAATATATAATTTATATTAATCTGCATTGAATCTAAATTGTTGTTTTTATGCATTGAAACCTGTTGCATGAATGCATGTAAAATAATGTACTGGACATGAAAAAAAAGATGCTTTGCATTTGCATTTATATATAATTATTTTTATGTATGTGTGTATGTATGTATCTATCTATCTGTTCATATAAACTGAAAACATCTGTAGTTTTTCTGCATATGAATTGCAACCTGTTGTGTATGAGAGGATTACAGTGAATGTCTGCATGTATAAATATACTGCGACATGCAGAAACGTGTTTTGCACACACGCCTCCATGTTTGTTTGTGGTCGTGGGATTGTGCGCAGATCAATCTCTCCTCAGGAGCGCGTACCTGCAGCTTTGAGGTGTGTGTGGGAGAGCGGGAGGCTTTGTGTGCGCAAGCAGAGGACCAGATGGTCTATTGAGAGAGGGGAATAATGAGGCGCGCTGGATCAGTGGCAGCAGGGTGGGGCGGCTCGCTGAATGGGACTGAAGTGTGGGAAGCAGACACAGACCACAGCTCTCACACATTCCACACTGGAGAGACCTGCATCGGCCCTGCAGCTGGACACAACGACTGTTTGTGTGTGACACTCACAGAGAGAGAGAGGAGTCTTATTATGGCACCAGAGCCTTTATTCCTCTGAATGATGAGAGGGTCTGTGGTGGAATGAAGGCCAGTCATTCTCTAAACTATCAGTGTCATCTGTCAGGATGAGTCACTGTTGAGAAATGTGAGTCAAGAAGCTGAAGAAAACAGCAAGTTTCCCTCCAAAAAACATCTGGCATATGGTGCCCACTGATATTGTTGATGATATGAGTATAGAGAAAATATTTATGTATTGGTCCAAAATATGTGAGATAAATTAAATTACAACATTACGCAAAATACGAAATTGAAGAGACTGTAAATTCAGCAGTACCTTTATTTTAGTATCAATTACAATGATTTTTTTTAAATTAAATTTTATTTTTTATTACGTTTATCATTGTATTTTTTTCATTTAATTAAATTACAATAATTATAAAATTATTTTTATTCCTTTTGCTAAATAAAAATTAATATTAATGCTAAATATAAATGAATTATTCCTTTTGCTAAATAAAGATTTTTTTTCCAAATAGGAGTTATTCTTTTATTTCATATATATATATATATATATATATATACACACACACACATGCACACAGTATATATTTATAAAGCAAGGATTTTTATGCTTTTTATACATTTAATTAAATTACAATAATTATTATAAAAATTCCTTTTGCTTCACAATAATGTTTTTTTCCCAAATAGGAGTTATTCTTTTATTTCATATTTTTATTATATCATATTATATATATATATATATATATACATACATACATACATACATATATATATATATATATAATATGATACACACACATACATAAACTATATTTCATAAAAAGCATAAAAATCATTGCTTTTATATATATATATATATATATATATATACACACACATGTATAAAGCGAGGATTTTTATGCTTTTTATGATTACTTTTTCACTTAAATAAATTACAATAATTATAATAAAAATGATATTTATTATTCCTTTTGCTTCACAATAATAAGATTATTAATAATTATTAATATTTTTTTCTTCATATTTTTATTATATCATATATTGGGTGTTTATATATATTATATACACATACATATATACACATACATACACTATATTTAATAAAAAGCATAATTTTTTTACTTTGTGTATATATATATATATATATATATATATATATACACACATATATATATATATATATAAATAAAGCAAGGATTTTTATGCTTTTTATTATCATTACTTCATTTAATTAAATTACAAATTATATTTATTATTCCTTTTACTTCATAATAATTATAAAAAATAAAGATTTTTTTTCCAAATAGGAGTTATTCTTTTATTTCATATTTTTATTATATCACATATATATATATATATATATACACACACACACACACACACACAGAGACTATACACTATATATTTTTTAGGAAACTCCACATTCGAACCGTCACTGTCAGGGTTGCACCTCTGCCACAGATGTTGTAGCACATGCTCTAGCGATGATGTATAAGTGTGCGGGAGGGGCGGCGTAATGAGGGCGAGTATGAGGAGCAGGTGATGTGAGCCGAGGCCGGTGAGAACACACACGCGTCCCGCAGCCCAGTGGTGCCTCTGATCTGAGCAGCAGGTTCAAAGGGTGTTTGTGGAGGGACAGAGGAGGGGCTCGATCTATTGACTCGAGAACGTGTGAGCAGGAGCCAGCCTGGGTTTCCCACACTATCTGTCCATTTATTACCCAAAATTCTCTCAGGGCGGGAGGGGGGCCTGGAACAATAGAAGTGTGCCATCCTTGAGAGCACGGGATAATTGCGCTTAATTGACATTCACAGTGAATGCATTCCGGTCAGTGTGTGTGAAGACTGAAGAAACACTTTAAGAGCATTGCATCAACATTTTCTCTTAATTACATTTTACTTATATTTTTGAAGTAGAAAAACTGAAATAGTATTTTCTTTACAGTATCTAATTTACAGCATTTGTGCAAATAATTATTTATCATCCAGCCAGCTGTACAGGATCTGTCTTTGCCCGATAAGGTGTGCGACGTCTTATCTATATGTCCTTAGCATCCCTTGGGAAATTATCATATGTCTACAGTCCCCATCTGCAGAAGCCTTATCAGTGAGCGGCGATGTTCCCAGGTAATAAAAGTACAGCAACCTGCCTGTGTTGTGTTCGGTGTGTGGAAGACTATTCCCTCCGTGGGAGCCCTGAGGCCAGTTAACCATGAAATAATTGATGCCTCTTCTATTGTTGAGGACGCCTCACCCACTGGCCTCAGAGTGTGGGAAAGCTAATCCTGACTGGGACTCATGGCTTTGTAATGCTAATGAGCTCCTATAAATAGAGGAGCACGACCCTCATTCCCAACACAACCAACTTGCTCTCCTCAGAGAAACATCTCTCCATCTGAAAGAATGGCTCCAACTTACATGACTGACTACTCCAAACTTTCCAACAAGGAGAAACATAAAGTGAGTATTTTTTTGACTCTTAAAACTCAGTTTTTTCTCTTTTATTCTGCTATGAATTTGAATCAAATGGAGCAAAGAACTAACCAAATGTCTCTTTCCTCAACAGTTAAGAAAACCTGTGGTGGAAAAGATGCGCAGAGATCGCATCAACAACTGCATCGAGCAGCTCAAATCCATGCTGGAGAAGGAATTCCACCAGCAGGACCCAAACACCAAGCTGGAGAAAGCCGACATCCTGGAGATGACGGTGGTCTTCCTGAAACAGCAGCTGCAGCCCAAGACTTCAGCTCCACAGAAAGCCCACTTAGACGGCTATTCCCAGTGCTGGAGGGAGACCATGAACTTCCTATCTGTCAACTCCAAGGTGGACGCTGTACGTCAGCATCTGAACCACTGCCAAGAAGCCCAGAGATCAGCTAAAGACCTCACTCCCATGTCTCCAGCTTCCCATCAGCCCACCAAGGTGAAGGAGGAACCATGTGCTCACAGTCCGCTCTGGAGACCCTGGTAGAGACCCCAAGATGAAAAACTTTCACATTCAAACTAGATGGTGGTTTTACCGTCTCTTATGTTGTAGGAGATAAACATTTCCATATTTCTATGTTCATTTCAAACATACGTTCAGCTGCTTCATATTGAAGTTTCGATTGTTTTATTCTTAATAAGATTTCCTTTGCAAATTATTGCTATTATTAGTATGACATTTGCCTTGATTGTGTCTAAAGGCTCCAGTTCTAATCTTGTTTGTCTTGCAAACAGTGATATTGCTCAGAATCTGAGCTCTCTGTAAGGTCCTGATGGACGTTCATTTGATACAGCCTTTTGTGAAGGCTACGGAAAAACAATATTTGTTCTTGTGATGGCACTCCGGTGCATTGAAACATTGCGGACACTGTGTGTCTAACATTGCATTTAATAAAAGCAACATATTACAAAAAATCCTTTGAATTGATTCTTTCATTCATGTGCATATATATTGTCTTTAAAGTCACCATAAACAAGATATTATGCTAAAAACAGTGTACAGTTCTGTTCAGCACTGAGCAAATGGTAAGAATAGAAATATTTGGATGCATTAGATATATTTATTGCACACAGCTAAATAATTATGCAGAATGATAAATCAGTCTCACATCCGAATGATTTAATCACTGTTCAGGTAAGTTTACAAAACTACACCGTAAAAAAGAATTGTTGGTTTAACTTTAAAAAAGTAAGTTACCTGGTTGCCTTAAAATTCTGAGTTCACCGAAATTAAAAATTTGAGTTAATCCAATGAAGGCGATTGATTTAATCAACAGAGATGCAAAATATGATGTTATCTGAACCACATTAATTATCTAAGTTGATTTGACAAAAGAAAAAATGTTGTGATAAATTTCTTAGTGTGAAGTGACATGTTTAAGATATTGTAGCAAAAATATTTAATATGCAAATCATTGCATATCATTAATCAGGGTTATTATAGTTAACTAAACCCATAAAAAACATATTTGTTACTTGAAAAAATGTTAACTAAAACAATATAAAAACTAACCCATTTCTCATTTTCATTTAGCTTAACTTCATGTACTAAAATAAGTAAACTACAATTTAACTACAGTTAAAATGAAAAATACAAAGATTTTAATAAAATAACACTGACATTAACTTGTATACACAGTTGCATTGAGGATTAAATATTAAATAATTGAGTGCTATTGCTAACACTATTTTGAGTTGCTGACTTCCAACCTTAGAAACACAACTTCAGTATGTTAAGTTTAACAGAGTGAAACTTTTTTAATTATGCAAGACTGATGCGTTTCTTTATTCAACATATTTTTTTATTATAACATTTTTGTGTCATTAAAATATTCTAGGGTAGCCACCACAGGTTTCTTTTCTCCTAACATGATTTTATCACCTATAAACAACACTATGCTGGAGTTCGGGCTGATGACACACAGGCATGTTCCATTTACAATCCTTTGTCTGCATGGGTCTGAAGCGTCTGACGCTTTCCCACACTCACGAGCCAATCACAAGGCTGTCTGTAACACTTGATAACATCAGCAGCTTGGACCTGAAGAGGACAAGAGGAGGAGGAGGGCGATCCTGAAAGGGGATCTAACAGCCATTATTTGTGTCTGTACGTGTGTGTGTTCACTTGAGGTGTGCCGTCTCCTGATTACACTGCCTGACACCCTCAGAAACCAAAGGCTTCCTGATCCTGTAAATTCAGCAGTGGCACATGGCCATCCTGACATCTACTGTATTTGCCTTACAGTCCCATAAAATGCGTCTCACCTTCAGTGTATGCGGTGAGAAAAGTGTGTCGGCACTTTAAATACTTCTACCCATCCTCAAATCTCAGTAAATGTGAGCCTGGACCACAAAACCAGTCGTAAGTCGCACAGGTATATTTGTAGCAATTATCGATTTTTCTTTTATGCCAAAAATCATTAGGATATTAAGTAAAGATCATGTTCCATGAGGATATTTTGTAAATTTCCTACCGTAAATATATCGAAAATTTATTTTTGTGAGTAGATATGCATTGCTAAGGACTTCATTTGGACAACTTTAAAGGCAATTTTCTCAATATTTTGATTTTTTTGCACCCTCAGATTCCAGATTTTCGTTAATATCTCGGCCTTTGTATGGAAAGCTTATTTATTCAGCTTTCAGATGATATATAAATCTCAATTTTCAAAAAAGTGACCCTTATGACTGGTTTTGTGGTCCAGGGTCACAATACTGTTCTGAAATTATTTGGTCAAATAATATTTTTGTCACGATTATTAAACCATACACTTGCATGCAAGTGCAAAAATGATCAAATGATGTACAAGTAAATCACACCAACAGTTCATAACGACAATTTAATTGCATCCAAATTAATTGTATAACATTTTATTTAAATATATACAGTATATATATATTTGTGTGCTATACTTGCATTCAATTTACATCCAAAAGATTTTATTTAAATTAAATACTTCAGCTGGAATATCTAACCTGTCATGGTTATATATTTCGTTGAATTTTTTAATTCATGTTTGTTTAGTTATATATTCTTTTTAATGTTTGTCTTTGTGTTTAGTATGTTAATTGTTCCGAATCCACATTTGTAGAAAATAAAGTTTCTGAAGTATAAAGGTCTTTAAAACTCGCATGTCCTGTAACAATACATCACTTCAAGTTTGCAACAAGTAGATTCAAACAACAAGTGAATGGCTGTTTCCCAGGGGGCTCAGATTTGAATTAGGGGCAATAGAAGGGAAGGGTCAGGATTCACACCACCATACCTAATGGATGATTTAGTACGGCACACTTCCTTAATGTCGGATCTGAAACGGGAGCCAGAGTCGCGGGTGTGGGAAATCCTGGGAGAAGCCGGCCCCACACATGATGGGAGACGTGTCCCCCCCCTCCTCCATCAGCCACACCAGCTGTCTGATGAAACCAGAGCTGACAGCACATAGTGCCTATTATCAAGGGTTTCAAAGTACAAACATGAACATTAAGCCCCTGCGTTCTTTCTCACACACTGAACTCTACAGTCATGCTCCTGGTACACACTCAACTAATACATGCCACTGATTACATTTTTTTTTTTTTTTTAAAAATGCTTAAAGGGCATAGGACAGATTTTAAAATATGGTCACCGTGATTTTGCCAAGTAAGAAATGTTCCTGGATCAACATATTTTGTTGATCCTGGAACAACATTCCTGTCTGAAAATTTAGTCTTAACCCTATTCCTACCCCTAAACCTAATCCTACCCATAATTTATCCCTAAAATCAGAGGGGAAAGATAGGTGAATAACACTGATGTAGAAGCACCTAACCCTGGTTGTAAGCCAAAACTTGACAAACAGTAAACTTGTCCCTCAAATTTGATTGGAATGTTGTTCCAGGAACAACAAAAATGTTGATGTAGGAACATGGTGAAATGGTGAAATCACATTCACCATTGGGGTCAGGGGTCTATACATGGTTTTAAACTCATTTAATATTCAAAATGTAAGGGATTATTATTGTAAGGGTCATTATTGCAAAATAAACCCAGATAGATTGATCCATACCCCAACTCTGAAGGAGTTTACATTAAGGTAAAAGTGTAAATGGACCCCCATTAGCTGAAAATAAGACCACTTGACAACTGACGTGAGATGGTTTGTTAAAAAAAAACATTGTTTAAATTTCAAAAGTCAGACAGAGGAAAGCAGGATTGTTTATATTCAAATGTGTTTATTTTTGTGACAGTATGTTTGCACAATTAACATATGTCACCATATATTAGACATAAGTGAAAAATCACATCCTTCATAAGAAGAAACAATAACATTTGCATTGCAAATAATTATCAACTCCACAGGAGTTAAACCTCAACTCTTCATCATGAAGATTATTTATACTTATATTACTGTCCATCCATGAGGAAAACTATAGAGGCAATAAACCTCTGATCATGATACAATCATCTGTGGAAGATCAGACTTTCACATTGTGAAACCCATTTCCATCCACAAACTTCACAAAGTGAAGACATTCTTTCAAAAGAAATTAACATAGAAAAGGAATTATCTCCTTCAACATAAGAGACGGTAAAACCACCATCTAGTTTGAATGTGAAAGTCTTTCATCTTGGGGTCTCTACCAGGGTCTCCAGAGCGGACTGTGAGCACATGGTTCCTCCTTCACCTTGGTGGGCTGATGGGAAGCTGGAGACATGGGAGTGAGGTCTTTAGCTGATCTCTGGGCTTCTTGGCAGTGGTTCAGATGCTGACGTACAGCGTCCACCTTGGAGTTGACAGATAGGAAGCTCATGGTCTCCCTCCAGCACTGGGAATAGCCGTCCAAGTGGGCTTTCTGTGGAGCTGAAGTCTTGGGCTGCAGCTGCTGTTTCAGGATGACCACCGTCATCTCCAGGATGTCGGCTTTCTCCAGCTTGGTGTTTGGGTCCTGCTGGTGGAATTCCTTCTCCAGCATGGATTTGAGCTGCTCGATGCAGTTGTTGATGCGATCTCTGCGCATCTTTTCCACCACAGGTTTTCTTAACTGTTGAGGAAAGAGACATTTGGTTAGTTCTTTGCTCCATTTGATTCAAATTCATAACAGAAAAAATACTCACTTTATGTTTCTCCTTGTTGGAAAGTTTGGAGTAGTCAGTCATGTAAGTTGGAGCCATTCTTTCAGATGGAGAGATGTTTCTCTGAGGAGAGCAAGTTGGTTGTGTTGGGAATGAGGGTTGTGCTCCTCTATTTATAGGAGCTCATTAGCATTACAAAGCCATGAGTCCCAGTCAGGATTAGCTTTCCCACACTCTGAGGCCAGTGGGTGAGGCGTCCTCAACAAATCAAATCAAACATTGGCTGTACAAATCCCACAGGACTTACATTTACCTTATCTGGTTCCAATTAATCAATAGGTCAATCACTCTTTCAATAATTAAATTGAGCGTTTCATGCACTAAATATGTGATTAAACTGCATCCTTTTTTTTTTTTCTAAACTTGATGCAAACATTATTTTGACTAACACAATCCAGTGCTGGGAGTTTTAATATTTTGTATATAGTCATAAAATTTAATTTTTATTGAAACTAAGATGTTGCTAAAAAATAATAATAATGTCTGTCGATAATATCTGTATTAATGTTGATTATTTTACTGATTTCTATCTGGAATACCACACTCTCTTTAAGTCAAATTAAAGTGGGGCTTGTGAATTAAAAGGCACAAACTTTTTCACCTCTGATAAAATGAATGGTAAACATTTAATTTAACTCACGCACGTGCAGATTACATTTGTTAAAATCAAATTTTAACAATTTCTTTGAAGACCCTCTGTAACGTACATCAATGCAATAAACTGGGACCTGAGGCTGGGAAAGTCCGTTTTCATTGGAGCAATAACACCTCTGCAAAGATCAAAGTCTCGCTGTCTGAAGCGTGTCGGACTCGTTTTATTGCCTCACACCGACTTGTTGGTCGTGTCAACACCACTGGACTTCTAAGCAGGTGTCAGGCACACTTTTAGTGGCTCGTGACAGTGTTTTCCCACAGCGGGAGAGGAAGGAAACTCGCGTGCTATAAAACCACCACCTTACCTTCGAATTTTAAAGCTCGTAGCTCCTGCTCCTCTCTGATTGGCTGACGGTGTGGGAAAGCAAGGGAAGCGCGTGAAATACCCGTTACCTCAGGTATAAATACAGCGAACCGAATTTTTTTTCACAATTTGCTTTTTAAATCGTATAATGGCACCGGTAAGTCAAAATCAAGGTCGTGGGAGCACATTTTGTCATGAGAACAACAAAGTAAGTGTAATATCACCTGTCAAATCTCTCTCTCTTATTTTCACTGAAATTTACTGTAAAACTTACTGTTTTTCCACTTACTTCTTCGCAGTTTCGAAAGATCCTTGTGGAAAGAGACAGAATCAACCGTAATATCGTTCATCTGAGAGAGTTATTTCACGAAACTACACCGATGCCCAAGCAGCAGTTTGTTAGACTCGACAAAGCCGATATTCTAGAGATGACCGTTGGTTTTTTAAAACAACGCGCCAATTCCAGCTACGCTCGCGAATTCTCGCAGTGCTTGCAGGAGACGCTGCGTCACGTGTCACTCCACGCAGACCTGACGCACGACGTCAGAGAATCGATCAAACGATTCTACGTGCTGCAAAGGACCAATCAGATGCACTTAATGGCCTCCACGAAGCGTGGATTGGTACACAGATCAGCAAAACGATCATCGTCAAGAGTGCCATTATGGAGACCGTGGAAGAACAATTAATTTAGAGCTTTATCAGTGAATGTCTGCTTTGACAAAACGTTTGTTTAGGCGTATTCACTTCTTTGTAAGATTTGTTGCTTTTTAATGCAACATTTGCATGCTCTTTTGGAGTTTGAGAATTGTCTACAGTGTATGACAAGCGTAATGTAATGAGAAAATCCTGTAATTTGAGTTTTAGTCTCAATCAGTGCCTTTTGTAAAGGCGTGTTTTTGTTATTTAATCAAATCATGTTGTAACTGATATCACTTATTAAACATTCCTTGCATTTAAAATGTTTGTGCATATACCAGTGAAATGCAAAAAATGATTGAAGAGCAATTTGATTTATTAAATCTCTGAGAAAGCAGATGTTTTGCACACACTCAAATACACACGTATATACAAACTTCACAAAGTTTTCATCACAACAATACATGCCTTTATGAAAGGAATGGGTTCATTAAACAAACTTGTTCCAAAAAGGAACTGTTTACAACATAAATTGACAGGATTTGCCCAAACATGCTCAAAAAATGAGAAATAATTTACTCAAATGACTCATTATGAGGTTGAAATTAAATCTAGCTTCAATGTGAAGCACAAATTGAGATTACTTGAAATAAGTAGCCTAATAGAACCCATCAAAATAGATGGGAAATTTCATTCTTTCCATAAACAGAAATGTTTTTAAACTGTTTCATGTTAAAACACAAAGTTAGAAGCATTCAAAAAGCTGAATAAATGTCTTGCACATTATACATCTAATGCAAAGTAAAGTGAAGCAAAGTCTTCACTGTATCATGACGTACTTTATAATACAATTTTTTTCCAAAAAGGAATTTTATACACTTTTTTTTTCTTCAAAAAGAGAAGCTTAAATGACAGTCCTCTAGTGTAGATGTTCAGTATGTGCTGCTGGTTGCTGTAAGGCTCAAGGCCTCCAGATGGCGCTCTTCATCTCTTTGCTGAAGGTGTTCATGGGCGGCTCAACTGAGGCAGGACACTTTCCCTCCTGTTCTGATCACATGATGTCTGCAGCTTCTGGAATCTCATCTTTGGACAAGAAGTGCACCATCTCACGGAAACACCTGGAGAAGACTTGATTGACAGCATGTGAACTGGAAGTTGAGCATCATCATCTCCAGGATATCTGCTTTCTCCAGCTTGGAATCAGGCTGCTGCTGCTTGAGAAACTCTGGAGCCAGAAGACACTTGAGCTGTTGAGACCTTCATCTTCTCCACTATTGGCTGCAAATGAAGACAGAAAAGCATGAGGAAAGTGGCCTTCAAATTGAGAAGAGGCGTGAAAGCTGCTGCAGTAATGTTGCTGTAAGTAGGATCATGTGACTGTACCTTGTTGTTGAGGGAGATGCTCCTTTAAGATGATTGGAGGTGTCATGTCTGGATCTCTGTGCTGTAGATCTCTCTGTGCAGAGCGAGTCTGATTTGCACTGGCTGCAGCTCCTCTATTTATACTCCCAAATCTCCATATGAATGTGTGAGGCTTGAGCTTGTTGGAGTTTCTCACAGTTTGGAGCCAATGGAAGAGCTCAAACAGACAATGAGGGATGTGGGCCGCCACATGCTCGATGATCCTCTATCAGGAGCTCAAAGCCCGTGTCTCAGAGAATCTGGGAAAGTCCTGACCCTGTGTTCACATTAATGTCATTTTATGAACACACACCATAACCGAACACGTGCCGAGATTTCATTTTCTCTGATGTTAGAACAACAATAACACAGTGTTATCAACCATAAAAATGTGCAATACACACTGAATTTTTAAAAATAATTTATTTGTAATCAGTAAATAAAATGCTAAAATGCTGCTGCAGTTTAGAATCAGTCGAAATGCTACAATGATACAGTATTTTAGGTCAATGTAACAGGATATTCTAGTGAAGCAGGTGTTCTGTGAATTCTGCGGTTGTACCTGTTCTCAGGCTTGTGTTTCACACACACACACACAGCTGGCTCACGGCATAATATGGACCCCGATCACACGCCCCAACGCTCCTGGAGCTGGTGGGAGCCACAGAGACACACGGCTTCCCACACTTCTGTATTCATCGCATTAAATCACTCACACAATAGAAGTGTGTCTGTTCCCACAGGGCTCGACTAACTAGGCTTCTGGAGGGAAGCCTAATGGACGCTATTAAATTTTTGTTTTGATTGCATATTTACTTACTAAATGTTATGTGAGCATTTCTATTGAAGATCGTTTCCGCCACTGAATAAAAAATAAAAAAGGTAATTGTAACTTTTTATCTCACAATTCTGACTTTTTCTCGCAATTGCAAGTTTATATCAAGCAAATGTAAGGTAAAAAAGTCAGAATTGTGAGATAAAAAGTCGCAATTATATATTTTTTTATTATTCTGTGGCGGAAACAAGCATTTTAATGTTTTTTGTGTAAAGTAACCTTCAAAAGCACTATTTCTAAATAGTTTAATCTAAAAGTCTATCAATCATTTTTTATGTATTTTTCTTAAGTGCAAGTGAATATTGATTTATAGAATAATATGTCAAAATATTTTATGCATAACATTTATTTAAATCCATTGCATGTCTGTGATTTATACAGCATACATAATTTGCTACGTATTTGTCTGTGAATGTGTTTTAGTGATGTATTTTTTAAATACATTTTTGTGAAATGCCTTCAGAAGCTATAACTTTAAAAAAAAAAGTTATAATTATTATTATTATTATATCAACATGGATTAAAAATGAAAACACTTATTTTTGTCAAAACATTTTACACCCATGCAACTATAAATTTAGTTTGTGACTGAATCATACACATACAGTAAATATTTTCCACAAATCCCCATTGCTTAATCTGAGTGTGAGAACATCAAAATCCCGAGTCTTCATGCCCTCAATTATTCTCCCACGGCTGACCCTCCAGATGGCACTAGAGAAGAAAAATCCCACCTGTCAACTAAAGAGCTCAATTAAAAGCCCACGGACCAATGCAAATTATGACAAGCCTATTGTTCCATTTTCCTCTGCTCTCTGATTGGCTGGCTGCGGATATTCTTTGGTATAAAAGTAGGCTAGATCGAGGCTCTTGTGTGGCATTTGGTTTTGCAACTGAAGAAGCGATCTCAGAGGAAAGAGCTTCAGATACTTAATCTCTTGAGCACTAAAGCAACTCAACATCAGCATCAAACATGCCTGCCTACATGGACATCACCCCTCAAGACAACGCTCACTACGCCAGGTAAGAAAGGAACAGAAATACTTGAAACAGCGTCATTTTACTGCTCTATTCATTTGATCTCACTCACAATGACACTAAAGATGCTCTCTTTCGGATTGCAGGTGCAAACTGTACAGCTTGGAGAGAAAATGTTTCAGCAAAGTAGAGAAACTGAAATCTTCCTTCGAAGACCACCTCCATCATGGTATTCCTGCATCCGACATTTTGGAGAAGACTGTGTCCTTCTTCAGCTCGAAAAAGGCCTTAATCTTCCCCGGCGGCTACTCCAGGTGTTCTCGCGAACTTCTGCGTCTTTCTCCATCTCCAGAACAGGACGTGACGCCATTGTTCTGAAGTGAACGTCCATCACAGACTGACCTGCAAATGAAAAGGGTCAACAAGTCAAGCACTTGATCTGATCTGATCTTATGTGTTAGCACATCTACCTCGGAGGAAAATAGCACTTGTTTGCTTGTTCTCTCTGGACTTTTTCCCGCCTCAAGGACTTTGATAAAGTCATTGCAGACTTTGTAAAGGCAAGAATATCATCTCAAGTTGTGCATTGATTGTGATGCACATTAGCTTGTGGGAACCATGCATTTTGTGCATTTAGATATAATGTATTTTTCTCTTGAAGAGGAATGTACTGAATGTTTTTTAGAACCATTTGATCATGCTCTCTTTTGGAGGGCATGCATGCAAAAAAGAACTTTATTACATTTTTAAAGATACAGTGTATCATTTGATTACTTTTGTGATGATTTTTTTAATCAATTGTGTAAAGCTCTCATAATATGTTTCTATAAAATAAATGATTTTGATTGCATCAATGTCATCCTGTGATTTTTATACTCCTTTATCCAGTACTGAACCTGACAAATGTTTATTTGAATGGGGGCAGTTAAAAAAATCTTGTCATAAACAAGCTTCTAAAACAAACTCCATAAACAGCTATTTTTTTTCTTTGCAGAATCCAAATGTCCAGGTGTCTGCAAATTTTACGGTATTCGTGTGTCTGTGTTACCTGTAATGATAAATTGACCTATTGATTACATGTAGCCTATGTAGGGTACATGTAATCAATAGGTAAATTACTCTAAAAAATCACTAGAAAAATTGACATTAAAATACTGTTTCCACTGAAACAGTAATATACTGTAAAAACAATGCATTCTAGGTAATATTATTTTATAGGCCTCTTTTCTTAAAATGACAAATATTACCTAGAATGCATTGTTTTTATAGTATATTACTGTTTCAGTGGAAAACGGTATTTTACTGTGTAAATTTGTTTCGTATTTTTACAGTTATTTTTTAGAATGTGGGTAGGTAGGTGACAAATAACACTCTTATGTCGTGCAGTGAGACAAATTAGCTTTTAAAAGTATTTAAGGCATACATTTGTCTAAATTATATCAGGCTACATTGAATTAATATCCACATTTTCATAAAAAGGCCTACTGCATTTTAAAATTTGCCGCCATTTCCGATTTTGTACATTTCTCCTCCCAAATCCCCACTCACGTGACGTCTCCACAGTTTCTTCCCCTATATTCTCTAATCGCTATAGCATTTACTTTGGGAATGTTTCTGTCAAAATGCTTCTGCCCAAACTCCAAAATGTCATGGGATGTAGGGAAAAAATGGAAAAAGTCACAGAATTCAATACTAAATAACTATTTTAATTGTTAATCTGGCTTCTAGTTTATACCTAGACATTATAAAATGTAATGTTTTATATTATTCATCCATCCAACACACACACAATACACTCACATATAGCTGACATAAACGTTTTAGGTGAGTTTGTGGCAAGTCAAACTGTTTCATGGTTGAAAAGGTCAGCTAACTAATGATCAGCAGAGTGAAACGCCCTGAGGACGTGATGGACAGGTGTGTGAATGGATGAAACGCTGATAAAGAGGACACACTTTTATTGTTCAGAGTGTGGGAAAACCCCAGCAGCTGCTGCTCTCGATGCATTTCTATAAACGTAATGAGCTGCTGAATGATTTGATGTACACATGCAGAAGCCTTTCAGGTTTTATTTGCAAAATAGCTTCTCAAATATAAGGTTGGAAACAGCTATATATAGCAGAATAATACCTTTTTCTTTCTGATTTACATCTGGTCAAGGCAGTCAAGCCATTAAGCCATATAAATGCAATGCAATCATATGATCAGCTATTGCAATTTTATGAAAATTGTTCATAATATTTTCAATATTGTATAAAACATTTTTTCCAATTTAAGTTCTCCTGTATTGCCAATATTTTACCTGTTTATGCAGTGGCATTACCTTTATATGATTTGCATCATCATCATCCAGTGCGGCGTTTCCCTCCAGATGGTCTTCAGTCTTCAGCGTCACTAATGCTCCATTCAGGACTCTGGATGCTTTTGTGCTCCATTGATGTGAAGAAGAGAGTCAGTGTGGGAACCTCACATGAGATCTACTCACACTGACCAGCACAAACACACACACATCTGCTTCATCTGGAGTCCAACATGAGTGTGACGTCACTGCAGCAATGAGAATGATGAAGAACATATAAATTGTAATATGATTTATGAATTAGAAAATGTTAAGTCCTACATCTAGAGATGTTTGCACCAACTTCAGTGAGAAGACATGCACACTTAATTTTGCACACAACTGCATCAGTAAATCCAGTTGCAGTAATAATGCTGTAGTAGCTTGCTCAATTAAAACAAGAAAACTGCTTAAATAATTACAACAATACACACCCTTCCACCTGCTCCCCTGAGACACGGGCTTTGAGCTCCTGATAGAGGATCATCGAGCATGTGGCGGCCCACATCCCTCATTGTCTGTTTGAGCTCTTCCATTGGCTCCAAACTGTGAGAAACTCCAACAAGCTCAAGCCTCACACATTCATATGGAGATTTGGGAGTATAAATAGAGGAGCTGCAGCCAGTGCAAATCAGACTCGCTCTGCACAGAGAGATCTACAGCACAGAGATCCAGACATGACACCTTCAATCATCTCAAAGGAGCATCTCCCTCTCAAATACAAGGTACATTCACATGATCCTACTTACAGCAACATTACT
This sequence comes from Mylopharyngodon piceus, assembly GCA_039654765.1. Lineage (NCBI taxonomy): Eukaryota > Metazoa > Chordata > Actinopteri > Cypriniformes > Xenocyprididae > Mylopharyngodon > Mylopharyngodon piceus. The sequence goes on along the minus strand of CM077452.1, from coordinate 1,438,515 downwards.
GCAGCAGCTTTCACGCCTCTTCTCAATTTGAAGGCCACTTTCCTTATACTTTTCTGTCTTGATTTGCAGCCAATAGTGGAGAAGATGAAGGTCTCAACAGCTCAAGTGTCTTCTGGCTCCAGAGTTCCTCAAGCAGCAGCAGCCTGATTCCAAGCTGGAGAAAGCAGATATCCTGAAGTTCCTCCATCCATCAGCTGCATCAGCAAAGGCGTTGATTTATCCTGTAGCGCCCTCTGGAGGAAGCCAAGTCTATATTAGACACCAAGGATGTGGACCACATTTTGGGTCTTTCTGATATGCAAAGACTGTTAATCTGAGTCAGATTTTATCATACACATCTATGTTAGATGTCAATAACAATATTACTGGATCTGATTTTATTTTGTTTCCATCACTGGAAATGTATTGTGTATTGTTGAATACATTCATATACACCTTCTATGAAGGCAAATTACATTTTCACCATGAGATGGTAAATCTTTGCTTTATGTGATGTACAAATATCCCACATTGGGAACTGTTTTTGAACATTTTATCAGTATGATAAAAAATCTGTTGTCCTCATAGGACATCATTGAATCACACATAAAGGTGGTTCAGTGTTTTTTTCTGCCATATAAACTCACTTCTGTTGAGTGTGACACCTGTGGATGATATATTTTCCTTTATACTGTTAAGTATCTAACAGTTTCTGTCATGCTTTAATATGACCCCTCATGTGGAGGAATGTTAATAATGATTTGTGGTAAATCATTTGTCACATGACTTTTGTAAAGTTTGTTGATATTTGATGTGAGTTCCAATATGCGTTTAATGTGTTTTGGAGATTTCTTCATGCAAATGCTGTGATATGTTATCACCTATTTATTTGTATTCATGATGACATCACAAAATAATAATAATAAAAAAAGTCAAATGTACTTTCTGCTGTGGAATTCAGTTGTCTTCTTTAGAGTGGAATTATAATGAAGAATAATGTAAAATTTATATATATATATATATAATAATTAGTACATGTACAGCGAGAACTGAAAATCTTGAACCTTTAGTTTTAATTTCATTTTCAGATTATGCTCTCTTGCACAGACTTTTTGTGGATATTCTCATCAAAATTTAAAATTTACAAAAGTTTCATCAGGATAGATGCTGTAATTATTTTAATTTTAAATTAGATCCCTCTGGGAGATTAGGCCAGTTAAGTCCTGAACATTTGAAAATTTAATTCTATGTGTTTTTCTTAGTGCTCAAATTTGAATAATAATAAATCTTTTTATGAAAGGAAACTGTAAACAACCTAATTTCATATTCATTATTAGTAAATATAGATTTTTTTTTACTTCAAAATATAAAAGGACAGAAATGTAAGTCAACTGGCTATTTAAGTCACGTTGCAAGTGTATCAGATTCCTACCTGTAACTGATTCATATTGCCTGTGTTAGGGAACCAACTAACAGCCAGTTTGATCAGTTTAAGACATTTGGAGACGTGTGTCTGCTGTGGGTTTCAGTAGGACACACGTCTATTGTAGTGTAATTGAATTGAGTGAATGAAGAGAGCGTGAGAAACAGAACTCACTCAAAGACCCTCAGAGACAATAGAACTCAACTAAGAGACCAGAGGTCAGAGGTCAACATGAATAGATTGGACTATAACGCTATAATATTTCAACTTCAGATACTGATAATGTAGGTTTCAAAATGAAACGAACTAAATCAAATGCTTTATTTTAAGAAGTTAGTCTTCAGATTCATATAAAAATATGCTTATTATAACAAGTATTGAGCAGCAGAGGCGTGAGAAAGCTTGTAGGGAATCTGTCCTGCATTAAGACTCATTATCATGTGAATAGACACACTTCTATTGTTGTGTTTGTGTCTCAGTGTGGGAAACTCTGGAGAACAGAGTCACAGTTCTAGTGTCATCAGCATCCTAAACCCCGACAAACCTCAATATTTGACACACACAAGGGAGTCGACACACTTATGGATATTTACACACATGCATGAGCTTGACAAGATGGTTTGATGATGTCATTGATGATGTCATCAGCAGTGTGACCAGAATCCAGCACTATCACTATTTATTTTCCTTTACGCATCATGAACTTTTACAATGACTAAACTTTTGCATCAGGAACTTAAGAGACTTTTGTCATCTAAACACAAACACGTCTCACAAATGCAACTAAAATCTTATTTGATGTTAAAAAAGGAACTAAAAAGTGATGTTTTGCATATTCCATAATAAATTTAATATGCAGAACATAAGAATACATGAGAATAATTGTGATCAGAAAGTGTCTGATAACTTACTGACTCCTGCATCCAGTGCGGCGTTTCCCTCCAGATGGTTGGTGACGTCAGGAAGAACACAGAGTCTTCAGCGTCACTAATGCTCCATTCAGGACTCTGGATGCTTTTGTGCTCCATTGATGTGAAGAAGAGAGTCAGTGTGGGAACCTCACATGAGATCTACTCACACTGACCAGCACAAACACACACACATCTGGAGGCCTGGAGTCTGACACAATGGAGACAAAGACATCTGAATTCCACTGCACAACTCTAAAGCTTTAGAAATGCATTCAACTAAAAACACATTTTCTTAAACTGCCGTATTTAAATTTTTAGAGCACTGTTTATTGTCAGTGTAAGTGCAAAACACATATGGCCAACTAAAACAAGGTGACCATAAATAAATAAATACACACACACATTTTATATATATATATTTATATATATATATATATATATATATATATATATATACAGTTGTGCTCAAAAGTTTACATACCCCTTGCAGAATCTGCAAAATGTTAATTATTTTAACAAAATAAGAGGGATCATGCAAAATGTGTGTTATTTTTTTATTTAGTACTGTCCTGAATAAGATATTTTGCATAAAAGATGTTTAAATATAATCAAAAAATAGCTGAATTTATAAAAATGACCAGTTTACATACCCTTGATTCTTAATACTGTGTGTGGTTACCTGGATGATCCACGACTGTTTTTATGTTGTGTGATGGTTGTTCATGAGTCTCTTGTTTGTCCTGAACAGTTAAACTGACCAACGTTCTTCTGAAAAATCCTCCAAATCCTGCAAATTCTTCAGTTTTCCAGCATCTTTTGCATATTTGAACCCTTTCCAGCAGTGACTGTGTGATTTTCGAGATCCATCTTTTCACACTGAGGACGACTGAGGGACTCAAACACAACTATTAAAAAAGGTTCAAACATTCACTGATGCTCCAGAAGAAAACATGATGCATTAAGAACCAGGGGGTGAAAACTTTTGAACAATATGATGATGTCCAAATTAGTCTTATTTTGTTTAAATTCATTTCATTCATTTAGTACTGCCCATCGGAAGCTACAGAAGATACTCACATGTTTCCCAGAAGACAAATTAAGTAAAATTTATCTTGATCTTCAAATTCAAAAAGTTTTCACCCCCCGGGTCTTAATGCATCATGTTTTCTTCTGGAGCATCAGTGAATGTTTGAACCTTTTTTAATAGTTGTGTTTGAGTCCCTCAGTTGTCCTCAGTGTGAAAAGATGGATCTCATAATCACACAGTCACTGCTGGAAAGGGTTCAAATATGCAAAAGATGCTGGAAAACTGAAGAATCTGCAGGATCTGGAGGATTTTTCTGAAGAACGTTGGTCAGTTTAACTGTTCAGGACAAACAAGAGACTCATGAACAACCATCACAAAACATAAAAACAGTTGTGGATCATCCAGGTAATCACACACAGTATTAAGAATCAAGGGTATGTAAATTTTTAAACTGGTCATTTTTATAAATTCAGCTATTTTTTGATTATATGTAAACATCTTTTATGCAAAATTTCTTATTCAGGACAGTACTAAATAAAAAAATAACACATTTTGCATGATCCCTCTTATTTTGTTAAAATAATTAACATTTTGCAGATTCTGCAAGGGGTATGTAAACTTTTGAGCACAACTGTATATATATATATATATATGTCCTGGTTTATATCATATCCCTCTGGTTGCACTCGGTTCGTCCAACTTAAAAATTTCCATCTACAGTTACCATTGGTGTTCCTCAGGGTTCTGTTTTGGGCCCACTTCTATTCATTATCTACTTACTCCCTCTTTGCCACATTTTCAGGAAATATGGTATTCATTTTCATTGCTACGCTGATGACACTGCTCTAATTGTCTTCCAAACCCTCTGGCTCTTTTCCTCCACCATCTTTGTCCAGCTGTTTAGCTGAAATTAAAGACTGACTTTCAGCTAACTTTTTAAAACTCAATAGTGACAAAACCGAGGTCCTGCTTGTAGGCACAAGATCTACTCTAACTAAATCTGATTGTTTTTCTGTGAATATTGATCATAATGCAATTTGTCCTTCTACACAGGTTAAGAGTCTTTAATTTTTTAAAATTCCTTTTTATATTACTGTTCTGATTGCTTGTAAGGTGTTTTGAAAGGCGCCGTTAAAAAATGCATTATTATTATTATTATTATGGATGCTCTGCAAAAACTCCTTCACACATGTGTACAGTGTTGATGAGCATGTGCTTCAGTGACACTGATGTGAACATGAGCTCTCTACAGGTCAGCACTTTCCCAGATTCTCCCTGAGACACGGGCTTTGAGCTCCTGATAGAGGATCATCGAGCATGTGGCGGCCCACATCCCTCATTGTCTGTTTGAGCTCTTCCATTGGCTCCAAACTGTGAGAAACTCCAACAAGCTCAAGCCTCACACATTCATATGGAGATTTGGGAGTATAAATAGAAGAGCTGCAGCCAGTGCAAATCAGACTCGCTCTGCACAGCGAGATCTACAGCACAGAGATCCAGACATGACACCTCCAATCATCTCAAAGGAGCATCTCCCTCTCAACAACAAGGTACATTCACATGATCCTACTTACAGCAACATTACTGCAGCAGCTTTAACGCCTCTTCTCAATTTGAAGGCCACTTTCTTCATGCTTTTCTGTCTTCATTTGCAGCCAATAGTGGAGAAGATGAAGGTCTCAACAGCTCAAGTGTCTTCTGGCTCCAGAGTTCCTCAAGCAGCAGCAGCCTGATTCCAAGCTGGAGAAAGCAGATATCCTGGAGATGATGACGCTCAACTTCCAGTTCACATGCTGTCAATCAAGGCATCTCCAGGTGTGTCCATGAGATGGTGCACTTCCTGTCCATAGATGAGATTCCAGAAGCTGCAGCGATCATGTGATCAGAACAGGAGGGAAAGTGTCCTGCCTCGGCTGAGCCGCCCAGACCAGAACACCTTCAGCAAAGAGATGAAGGTCAACAAGAGCGGCATCTGGAGGCCTTGGTAGATCTGGAGCTCAACTCAAGGACCACATTGGTCATAAATATGCATATATCTGTAAAGCTCTTGTGCTTATTTTTAATTTTTCTTACAACATATTGTATGTATCTTAATTTGGGCTTATAATAAGTTTTTAAATGTCTTTCAAATGTGAAAGATTCTTCTCTAATCTGAACATGTTGCTCATGTTTTGTTTTTCTAAGTGTGGCCAAGATTTGGCCAGCGTCCAATATTTGGATATAACGTTGATGATTGTTTTCACTCGTATTGAGATTTATTACTTGTGTTTCTAAGGAAATAATATGCAGATTGTATCAGATCTGAATTGTGATTCAAGAGGTTATACCTCATCTTTCTATCTGTACCATGTACTGTGTTGCTGAACTGCCTTTTATAAGGGCATTTACTGTCTTTAACCATTGTGAAAACCTTTTCACTGTGTAAGTGAAATCAAGTTTCCTTCTGTGAAGGAATTCCTTTTATATAATGAACTGAAAAGGCCATTGAATGTATTTCAATCAGTCTGTGGCGAAATAAAACAATCAAAAAAAATCTGTACTTTTGTCTGTTCATTTAGATTTTCAGTATGTATGAATGATTCAGTGATCAAAAGCATTAATTATCTATCAGGCTGCTCATGATGGCATTGCTAAGTTGTTTTTAATGAGATGAACAGTTAAAATAAGCAATCTTTCACATTACTGATTGCCTGTTGCCATGTTGAAAAGTGATGTGCTGTGGGTTATAAAGATCCCAGCATCATAAACTAGCGAAAATGCCTTTAATTATCATTACTCTCAATTACTGGAACCTGTAGAAAGGTTTTAAAAGCCCTTCGGATGTTCAGTTTTGGGAGGGAATGTGATGTAAATGGCATTGAGTGATCTGATTGTGAAATTTCTGTGCAAATGTCTTATGTTTTCTTATATGTGTATATAAGTTTGTTTTGCAAAATGGAGCTCCCATTGGCAGATTATTTTGCTTGTTTTAAGCAAAAACTCACTTAATTTTGACTTATTTTTTCTGAAAACAAGACAATAATTTTTACTTGTCTAGAAAATGCTTCTTGATTTAAGAATTTTTAGATATTTGGACTGGAAACAAGACAAAAAATCTAAGTAAGAAAATAATTTTTTTGCAGTGTATTTGTATATTTTTCTGTCTATACATATTTTGACTGGACAAAAAGATATTTCCAGATATGCTGTCACAGAAAATTAAATTATTCATCATTTTAAATATATTGTTCTATTAATGCAAAGGGGACTTTAGGTGTGCTTAAAGCTTCAGAATGACTGGTCCATTTAGATTTTTTAAACTTAATTTTTCAGTGTTTTTAAACCTTTGATATGGTCAACAACAAGTCTGTTTTTTCTTGTTTCAGAGTCCCAAAATATTGAGTTTTATTGAGGGTTTTGGGATGCTAATGACACTGAGCTGTGATTCTGGGTACCAGAGCTTTCCCACACTGAACAATAGACATGTGCCTATTCAGATGCTAATGACCGCTTGATCCTATAATAAAAATTCCCCCGGGAGACTGTTGAATGCTTGTCATCTAATGACCAGATAAACCCCCATTGACTGCAGGTTGACGTGTGTATGTGACGTGTATGTGTGTGTGTGTGCATGTACAGAGACATTAAACACTGCTGTGGATCTTCAGCTGACATTAATGGAACTTAAAAACTTTAAAGGAAGTTAAAAACTGTTTTTAACTTTGTGTGTTTGAATGATTTACCACTGATATAATTAACAGAATCCCAGCTAACAAAAATATTGTCTAAGAACGTTTTACTAACATTCTAATTAAGTAAAAACGTTATTTCAGAATTTAAATGTTAAATGTTTTAAAAACGTTTTTTCTTGGTTATGTGAACATTAAGGGAACATTCCATTTTGCAAACATCATGAGATTGTTACTTTTGAATGTTCTCTGAACATTCCGAAACAAGTAAAGAGATACGATGTATCAATAATGTTTTTGTGCTAACATTATGAGAACACTATAAAAGATCAGATTACTTTGAACGAACATTTTATTAACGTTACTGTTCATAACTTTGAGATAACCTTACCAGAACATTCAGAAGTTCTGAGAACATTCCCTGTTAGCTGAGCTTTGTCACATTTTGTGGTAAATTTAACTCTGTTTAGTGTGCGATGCTAAAAAAAACTTGTACCAATATAAATTAGATTTTCATTAGAAATATCAGTTTATAAATATTCATTATGGTGAACTTTTTTAATGGATTTTCTTTTACTTCAATTGTGCTTTATAACTGAAATGACTTTTTGCACTGACTGCCAACCTATAACATTATGTAATATTTTAAATATATTTTTATGTTAGAAAAAATATATATTTATAGATTAAATGAACGTTTTACTAACATTATGATTAAGTTAAAGCATTATTTCTGAATGTTCTCTGAATGTTTTTTCTTGGTTATGTGAATGTTAAGGGATTTTTGCAAACATTATGGGATTGTTGCTTTTGCTTTCGAATTACAAAGCTACAGGAATTTGTAGGAATTACTTACAAAGCTTTCAAATTAAACCTTTTTTGGGGGGAAACTTTACATTTTCAGGCACAACTGGCACCAATACATTTTAATGTTTTACGAAATATTAATCATACAATAAATTAGACTGCAAACAAACCATATAAATCATTTCTATGTTTCATATATGTTTTTAAACCAGTATTTGTGTTGATAAATAACAAAGCTCTTTTTTCAATCTTTTTAATAATGCCAAAATATCAGTATTCGGTGCATGTGAGTGAAAGTTGGAGGAATAGAGCACAATGATGGAATGATGGAGGTCCCTCCCTTGACCTCTGACCCCTGGTCTCTTAGTTGAGATCTATTGTCTCTCTGGGGGTTTGTTTCTCACCCACTCATTCTCTCAATTGAATTAAACAACAATAGATGTTAGTCTACTGGACATCACATTCATATGCACTTTAAGTAAAGTTTGTTTCAGTATTTATCAAGTATTAGTAGCTCCTACAAGTATCTGAACACTTAAGTCACGCTAACAGTATGAATGTTAGATACTGACAACGTCGATGTCATTCAGACATTAAGTGTGACTTCAGTGTTTACACACTTTGAGACATCTTAGAAAAGACATGAAACCACATATCTGAGTTGAGTTGAGTTTATTTTTCTTTCCATATGGAAAATATTTCTCATACACACGACTTTCACTGTTGAAAGCATTTGTTTCAATACAAGCTGCTTCATTAAACTGAAGCTCTGAGCAGAGAGATGCTCTCTAGAGGACAACACAAATGTCATAGTAAAGATATGAACATAACACATTATATCAGCTGAGATTTACAATAATGTAAATACAGTTACATATACATCAGTATATAGAGTGTGCATGTATAGATGAAGATCTATACTTAAACAATGCATTAGAGAGTTTTAAATTAACCCTCATGGAGGGATTGCACATTCTTTTTAGAATTACAAAAATGAAATTTCATTTATTAAAACTCCTCATAGAGGAAAGTAACATACTGATACAGTTCAAAACAACAAATATGATCAGATATGAGCAAAAATGAATACTGTTTCACAGAAAGTTTCAACATGAAACCAAAATAAAGCTGATCTGACTTTATAGTCACATAATGCATCACCTCAAAGGTGAAACTTATATCCAAAGGATATGAAAAATGCAAATTAATGCACTTTTATACTAATTAGTATAGTGGCATCATGGTATTTTGCAATACAAGTTATTTATCAAACTAAAATAGTTATTTAAAATAGTTAATGTTCTCAAGAAGAGAAAAGAGAAGTCTTCATAGAAGATTGAATCATCAGAGCACTTTGCAGTACAAATATCTCTTCCAAACTGGAACTCATGAAACACTTTTTCTCAAAAAGAGAAGCTTAAACAAGTCCACTGAGTCTAGTGTAGACGTTCAGTGTGTGCTGCTGGTTGCTGTAAGGCTCAAGGCCTCCAGATGGCGCTCTTGTTGACCTTCATCTCTTTGCTGAAGGTGTTCTGGTCTGGGCGGCTCAGCCGAGGCAGGACACTTTCCCTCCTGTTCTGATCACATGATGTCTGCAGCTTCTGGAAGAGCTTCAGCAGTCTCATCTCATCTTTGGACAGGAAGTGCATGGACACACCTGGAGAAGCCTTGATTGACAGCATGTGAACTGGAAGTTGAGCATCATCATCTCCAGGATATCTGCTTTCTCCAGCTTGGAATCAGGCTGCTGCTGCTTGAGGAACTCTGGAGCCAGAAGACACTTGAGCTGTTGAGACCTTCATCTTCTCCACTATTGGCTGCAAATCAAGACAGAAAAACATGAGGAAAGTGGCCTTCAAATTGAGAAGAGGCGTGAAAGCTGCTGCAGTAATGTTGCTGTAAGTAGGATCATGTGAATGTACCTTGTTGTTGAGAGGGAGATGCTCCTTTGAGATGATTGGAGGTGTCATGTCTGGATCTCTGTGCTGTAGATCTCTCTGTGCAGAGCGAGTCTGATTTGCACTGGCTGCAGCTCCTCTATTTATACTCCCAAATCTCCATATGAATGTGTGAGGCTTGAGCTTGTTGGAGTTTCTCACAGTTTGGAGCCAATGGAAGAGCTCAAACAGACAATGAGGGATGTGGGCCGCCACATGCTCGATGATCCTCTATCAGGAGCTCAAAGCCCGTGTCTCAGGGGAGAATCTGGGAAAGTGCTGACCTGTAGAGAGCTCATGTTCACATCAGTGTCACTGAAGCACACGATCATCATTAGAAACACGTGGCGTCAGTGACACCTGCATCATCTCAGTACACATATGGTGATTTCAACATCATTCCTGCACATCTCATCTGAATTACTGTGGTACATTGCAGTCCAAAGTTTAATATCAAACTAGAATATTATTATAATATATTCTGTGTATTAAACAGCATAACCAATTAGATCAAGTAAAATCATACTTTATTTATGGAGCGCATTTAAAAACAGCTGAAGAATATTGAATAATGAAATGCAATATTACATCAATAAAAACTGTGCTGTCTTGCTTCAAGTTGTTACAGCATTGTTAGACGCATATGGATTTATATATGTGCATAAAGTTCAACATTTCAAGTCTTTCCACAGAAGTAAGTGCAGATATTTACAGTCCTAATTTATGATCTCCATCATTCTCATTGCTGCAGTGACATCATAGCCTCATGTTGGACTCCAGATGAAGCAGATGTGTGTGTGTTTGTGCTGGTCAGTGTGAGTAGATCTCATGTGAGGTTCCCACACTGACTCTCTTCTTCACATCAATGGAGCACAAAAGCATCCAGAGTCCTGAATGGAGCATTAGTGACGCTGAAGACTCTGTGTTCTTCCTGACGTCACCAACCATCTGGAGGGAAACGCCGCACTGGATGCAGGAGTCAGTAAGTTATCAGACACTTTCTGATCACAGTTATTCTCATGCAAATATGCAATTTTCCTGCATATTAAATTTATTTTGGAAAGCAGAACTTTTTATTTGCTTTTTTTAGTTGCATTTGTGAGACAGGTTTGTGTTTAGATGACAAAAGTCTCTTAAGTTCCTGATGCAAAAGCTTAGTCATTGTAAAAGTTCATGATGCGTAAAGGAAAATAAATAGTGATAGTGCTGGATTCTGGTCACATTGCTGATGACATCATCAATGACATCATCAAACCACCTTGTCAAGCTCGTGCATGTGTGTAAATATCCATAAGTGTGTCGACTCCCTTGTGTGTATCAAATATTGAGGTTCGTCGGGGTTTAGGATGCTGATGACACTAGAACTGTGACTCTGTTCTCCAGAGTTTCCCACACTGAGACACAAACACAACAATAGAAGTGTGTCTATTCACATGATAATGAGTCTTAATGCAGGACAGATTCCCTACAAGCTTTCTCACGCCTCTGCTGCTCAATACTCAATACATGAATTTTTACATGAATTAGAAGAGTTTTTTAAAATCAAGCATTAATATTAACAACACCAGTAAATTTGATAAGAACAGTGATCTAATCTTCATGAGATATATTTTCAAATCAGATGTATGAACATACATTTATATCATTTGTGGGCAAAATAAACCCTAACACAGAGCGAACACACCAGATATATAAATACAAGTACAGGAAATGTTGATTCAAAACAATATTCCAATAATATTAGTGAAATCCCTGAGGTCATTTTCACTAGATCCAACAGTTACAATGAAAATATCATGATTATTGGTTACATACGGTAAGAAGACGCATCCAAAATAACCAAATCCCATTCATTTTCATATTAAACATCGCAACAGACATTTAAATCACTCAATTTATGGTGTCCAAATATGACAAAATATATGAATTAATATTTATGATAATAAATATTTTATAGAAATACACATAGATGTATTAAATTATGTACACATTAATATAAATGAAAGTTTATTTAGACAAGCATATTATGGAGTATTAATACTCCAAACTCAAGTTTGGTCTGCATTTGATGAGGTTGTAATGTGTCATAAAAAAACAAAAAAACAAAAAATCAATTTTTTTCAAGTGAAGTGAACCTTTGCGTAGTAGGGAGCAGTGAACACTGCGTAGGGAGCATTTGAATTGGAACGCAGGTTTAGGAAATATCAGACCGCTGGATGGCGCTATTGACCAAACAGAATCAAGTATTCCAGTAATTATTGTAAGAATTACAAACAAGACTTAATGTGTTAAAAGAATTAACTTTTTATAATAATCGTTTTGTGTTTGTTTCATATTTATGTCTGTTTTGTCTGCATATATACATAAGAAAAAACAAAATGCAGAGACAGAAATAAGGTCAACTGATTTATTGTCATGAATATTTGTTTTGTCATTGAGGAAATGACATCATTGAGTGATAATATATCACAACATGTGCTTGGAGAATCTCCAAGATACATTTATGCTCTTAATAGAGCAGAGTTTATACATCATAAAACAGTCTTTTCAAAAGACACAACAACACAGAACTGAAGCAGCGTTTATGATTAAACAAACATTTCTCAGTTTGAGAAGAAAGATCATTAGAGATCACTGTTTTCTGAATAGTCACATGGTGACTGTAAAATATCAAAAGTACAATATCAAACATGACAGAACTTTAACAATCACAGAATCTTTCAAAGAATTAAAAAGATTTCTGAGAGGTAAAATTTAAGTAGTAAAATTTGCTTTTATAAAAGATTTAAAATATTAAGAGATTTAATAAATAAATCACAGGTTCACTCATAGAAAATCTTCACTGAAGACAAAAATGAGTATTTAACAATACATTAAAGAGTTTCCCCAAAACAGGAAAAACACCATTTCAAATATACTGTATGTGGTCAAATCTCAAACTTAATATATAAAAATCCAAGACATTCAGAGAATGCTATTAGATAAATTCGATTTAGTTTCAATATAGTCCTGAAACAGGACAATGATAAAAGTAAAGAACGTGTCACATCACATGAAGAATGTAAAAGTCAATGTTGTCTAATATAGACGTCAGTATGTATTCTCATCAGAGAAAGAGATAAAATATAAATCATAAAGTCTCTCTATGAAGATCATCCCAATTTGAGCCACTTCATATAAACAACACATAATGGAGCAAGATTCTTGTCATCACATTAATATCAAGAAATTATAACATTTCATAAAACATGTGCTGTGTAAGTTAACTCTTTATCAGCTTGTAGAACGAAGCTGGAGTATGCTATCAGATTATAAATGTCCCTTAAAATAATAAAGGGAAGGTTTCCTTCACATCTCATCAAGATGTAAAAGTCAATGTTGTCTAATATAGACGTCAGTATATGATCCCATCAGGAACTCTTGACATGAAGTCTTCATAGAAGATTGAATCATCAGAGCACTTTGCAGTACAAATATCTCTTCCAAACTGGAACTCATGAAACACTTTTTCTCAAAAAGAGAAGCTTAAACGAGTCCACTGAGTCTAGTGTAGACGTTCAGTGTGTGCTGCTGGTTGCTGTAAGGCTCAAGGCCTCCAGATGGCGCTCTTGTTGACCTTCATCTCTTTGCTGAAGGTGTTCTGGTCTGGGCGGCTCAGCCGAGGCAGGACACTTTCCCTCCTGTTCTGATCACATGATGTCTGCAGCTTCTGGAATCTCATCTTTGGACAGGAAGTGCACCATCTCACAGAAACACCTGGAGAAGCCTTGATTGACAGCATGTGAACTGGAAGTTGAGCGTCATCATCTCCAGGATATCTGCTTTCTCCAGCTTGGAATCAGGCTGCTGCTGCTTGAGGAACTCTGGAGCCAGAAGACACTTGAGCTGTTGAGACCTTCATCTTCTCCACTATTGGCTTTCTCAGCTGCAAATCAAGACAGAAAAGCATGAGGAAAGTGGCCTTCAAATTGAGAAGAGGCGTGAAAGCTGCTGCAGTAATGTTGCTGTAAGTAGGATCATGTGAATGTACCTTGTTGTTGAGAGGGAGATGCTCCTTTGAGATGATTGGAGGTGTCATGTCTGGATCTCTGTGCTGTAGATCTCTCTGTGCAGAGCGAGTCTGATTTGCACTGGCTGCAGCTCCTCTATTTATACTCCCAAATCTCCATATGAATGTGTGAGGCTTGAGCTTGTTGGAGTTTCTCACAGTTTGGAGCCAATGGAAGAGCTCAAACAGACAATGAGGGATGTGGGCCGCCACATGCTCGACGCTCAATGAACGCGCAGCTGCTTTCTAACAGATCTTTATTCTGGCTGCTGGAGTCACAGAGACACACGGATTCACACACTTCTGTATTCATCACATTAAATCACTCACACAATAGAAGTGTGTCTGTTCCCACAGGAGGAACTTGATTCCCAAAGACTGAATCATCTGTGCTGTTTTTATAGCTAGACTTCTGTAATTGGGGGGAAAAAATACAAAAAAATAATAATATAAGAATATATAAAAGTTAAAATGAAAAAAATCCTCCAAAATTTGAAAGAGAGACTGAATTTTTTTTTTTTTTTTTGCTAAAGTCCAAGATGTAAGGGTGCAAAAGTTTGTATAACTAACTACATTTTTCTTTAAATTGACACAGATTAAAGATGTTGATAAACTTTCAAGTCATTTTGAAGTGAACGGGAATAACGTGGGAAACACTTGCACATCAAGAGTTTAAATCCCTGGGGTTTTATTAGTATTTGTCCGTCTCATTATCATGTGAATAGACACACTTCTATTGTTGTGTTTGTGTCTCAGTGTGGGAAACTCTGGAGAACAGAGTCACAGTTCTAGTGTCATCAGCATCCTAAACCCCGACAAACCTCAATATTTGACACACACAAGGGAGTCGACACACTTATGGATATTTACACACATGCACGAGCTTGACAAGATGGTTTGATGATGTCATTGATGATGTCATCAGCAGTGTGACCAGAATCCAGCACTATCACTATTTATTTTCCTTTATGCGTCATGAACTTTTACAATGACTAAACTTTTGCATCAGGAACTTAAGAGACTTTTGTCATCTAAACACAAACACGTCTCACAAATGCAACTAAAATCTTATTTGATGCAAAAAAAAGTGCTGGTTTGCATATTCCATAATTAATTTAAAATGCAGAAAAATTGCATATTTGCATGAGAATAATTGTGATCAGAAAGTGTCTGATAACTTACTGACTCCTGCATCCAGTGCGGCGTTTCCCTCCAGATGGTTGGTGACGTCAGGAAGAACACAGAGTCTTCAGCGTCACTAATGCTCCATTCAGGACTCTGGATGCTTTTGTGCTCCATTGATGTGAAGAAGAGAGTCAGTGTGGGAACCTCACATGAGATCTACTCACACTGACCAGCACAAACACACACACATCTGGAGGCCTGGAGTCTGACACAATGGAGACAAAGACATCTGAATTCCACTGCACAACTCTAAAGCTTTAGATTCAAATGCATTCATCTATATGTACACCTAGAAATAAACACTTTATGAAATCAGACCTTTCATATAAACTGCAAAATCTCTGTTTTATATCATTAGGCTGTTATATGACAAAAACTAAAGGCCGATCTCAGTGAATCCATGAGCCGGATCCAATCAGTTTTATGAATCCAATCAGTTTTATAATTTAGACATTTTTAATATCACATTTGTATAATAAAAATGAAGAGAAGTAGTTATTATAAGCCCTCCATAAAACACAAAATGGGCCCTACAAATTAATAAAAAAAACACATATACATAAATCTCTTGTTTAATGGTATTTGATGATTTGTAGTTTGTATTTATTAGATAAAAATATTTGCAACTGGTTTGTAAGAGGTGTGTTTTATACATGTTTGGGTTGATTTTCATTGCATTTTCATTGTGTTTCAAGCGATTCAAGTTCAAAAAAATTAATCATTTGGTTTTGAAATCATATGCACACATAACATGCAAAGAAATTGATTTAATGTTACATATGATTAGTATTAACGATTCTTAAATCTGTAATCAAACACTAAAACTTGTATTGTGAAGACATTAGAATATGTACCCGCTGTGAGTCTTTCTTCATGAATCTACCTTTTCTTTATTTGCATGATTCATCTGTAACATTTGAACTCCATTAGCTCTCAGACTCGATCTCTAGAGCAAAACATGAAATGAACATGTGACATTTCATGAGTTCAATCAGAGCAAAAGGGGTGAACATATTTGGTGTAACTGAAAGCTCAATCTTGAGTCAAGATTATCTTGACCTCTGTTGTGAACTCTGTAGACACAGACTGCATTGAAGTGTGTTGTTGTGTTAAAATGTGTAATTAGAGAATGAATGAATCAAATAAGAGACTGAAATGTAAAGTGTAGTAAATCTCTTTTTTATTTCGGACAGAATTGTCCAATTTGTATGGCTTGATATCATCATCATCATCATTTTACTGTTATCATCAGAATAATCAGATCTTTGCTGAATCACAATACTTAACATTGAACAACATTTACTCCATTAAAGGAGTTTTGGGTTAAAATCTCTTCATGCAGTTTAAATGAAAAGCAGCATAAAGTACATTCATTCACAACGATAAACATTAAAATATATTGCAGTGTAACTGCCAATAATAATGCATATAATGCATAAAACCGAACATTTGCAAAAACAAAAATATAAAAAAATATTCTTTTGAGCAAGAAATATAAAAAAATAAAGATATAAAAGTTGCATTAAGGCATTATAGTGAGAGTTTTTCAACTCTAGGTTTTACGTTGAGTCTTTCTTCTAAGAGTTGTTTGTGTGAAGAGTTTTTCAGGTGATGTTCATTCTTCAGAGCACAACGCTGCTACATCCTCTGCGTGATCCGGGAAAAGACGCAGGATGTCACGGGAATATTTGGAGTAGCCGTCATGTGAAAGTAAAACTCGTTTCAGGGTGATGAAAGACACGGCCCTCTCCAGAAGATCTGAGGTGTGGATGCCGTTCTGAAGATATTCTCCAAGAGCAGATTTGAGCTTCTCCAAACTGTTGCCACACTTTCTTTCCAAACATGTAAGAACGCATCTGAAAACAACAACACAGTCACTTTAGTTCATGTGCATTTCAAGTATTAAAACTCAATAAAATACTAGATGAGGCTTTAGTTTTTATCGCATCCATGAGTTTCTGAAGTTCTCACCTTGCGTGTTGAACATGTTGAGTCTTGATGCTGCTCTGGAAAGACACGTCCATGTAGGTCGCCATGACTGTGTTGAAGTTCAAGCTCAGTTTGGACTGAAGTGTCTTCGCTGTGAAATGTCGTCTCATGATCTTTTATTTATACTCACACCTCACTCCTCTCAGCCAATCAGAAGCCTCAGAATTCTGAACAATACTGTGTTGAAGAGTGAATCGGTGGGATGTTCTCCTCACTGCCATCTGCCAGTAAGGTCACTTATATTCATCTTTGTGAATGTGGGGATGCAGGACATTTCAGGTTCCCACAAGATGTTCAACTCAAAATATGAAAGTCAGAGACGACTGTGAGATTACTGAATGACAAGAGTTCTTTAATTCCAGCTACTGGAAATAAATGCACAGAGAACACACACACACTGAATAACTAAAAAAAAATATATATAAAAATATATATAAATACATAATTTTGTGGGGGTCAGAGGACAAAATGAATGGATTGAACTTATGTAAAAATATAAAATAAATAAAACCTATTATATTCTATGGCTATTCTAATACATAATTACTGTTATAATTAATTGTTATGGTTGCCATAGAACAGGTTGTCTAAAATATCAAACTGAAACAATCTCAGTATTACATTCTGATGGTCTCTGCACTCATGAAACCTGTCAAGTCCAGTTTCTCCTGTGAGAACGACACACTTCTATTGTGTGAGTGATTTAATGTGATGAATACAGAAGTGTGTGAATCCGTGTGTCTCTGTGACTCCAGCAGCCAGAATAAAGATCTGTTAGAAAGCAGCTGCGCGTTCATTGAGCGTCGAGCATGTGGCGGCCCACATCCCTCATTGCATTGTACAGTTTTTACTTGGAGGAAAATTGTACAGTAGGCTATACCTGCACAGCTTAAAAAAAAAAATGTTCTAACGACGTTGTGCTAATGTTCCCATAAAATTATGACAATGTTATTTCTGAATGTCCTCTGAACGTTATAAGTATCCAGTTAAAAATTTTTTCTTGATTATGCAAACATTTATGCGAACATTCCATTTGATAATTTTGCAAACATTTTTGGAACATTAGTTTTAAATGTTCGCTGAACATTCTAAATTAAAAAAAAACAACAAAAAAAAACTGTATATACAACTTTTTTGCTAATATTTTGACAACATTAAAGACCAGATAACTTTGAAAAAACGTTCTTTTAACGTTACTGGAAGAATGTTTGTCATAACTTTGAATGAATGAAGAGAGCGTGAGAAACAGACCCTCAGAGACAATAGAACTCAACTAAGAGACCAGAGGTCAGAGGTCAACATGAATAGATTGGACTATAACTTTATACTATTTCAACTTCAGATACTGATAATGTAGGTTTCAAAATGAAACAAACTAAATCAAATGCTTCATTTTGAGAAATTAGTCTTCAGATTCATATAAAAAGCATGTTTATTATTGTAACAAGTATTGATCATCAGAGGCGTGAGAAAGCTTGTAGGGAATCTGTCCTGCATTAAGACTCATTATCATGTGAATAGACACACTTCTATTGTTGTGTTTGTGTCTCAGTGTGGGAAACTCTGGAGAACAGAGTCACAGTTCTAGTGTCATCAGCATCCTAAACCCCGACAAACCTCAATATTTGACACACACAAGGGAGTCGACACACTTATGGATATTTACACACATGCACGAGCTTGACAAGATGGTTTGATGATGTCAGTGATGATGTCATCAGCAGTGTGACCAGAATCCAGCACTATCACTATTTATTTTCTTTTATGCATCATGAACTTTTACAATGACTAAGATTTTGCATCAGGAACTTGAGAGACTTTTGTCATCTAAACACAAACCTGTCTCACAAATGCAACTAAAATTCTTATTTGATGCAAAAAAAAAGTGCTGGTTTGCATATTCCATAATTAATTTAAAATGCAGAAAAAAATGCATATTTGCGTGAGAATAATTGTGATTAGAAAGTGTCTGATAACTTACTGACTCCTGCATCCAGTGCGGCGTTTCCCTCCAGATGGTTGGTGACGTCAGGAAGAACACAGAGTCTTCAGCGTCACTAATGCTCCATTCAGGACTCTGGATGCTTTTGTGCTCCATTGATGTGAAGAAGAGAGTCAGTGTGGGAACCTCACATGAGATCTACTCACACTGACCAGCACAAACACACACACATCTGCTTCATCTGGAGTCCAACATGAGTGTGATGTCACTGCAGCAATGAGAATGATGGAGATCATAAATTAGGACTGTAAATATCTGCACTTACTTCTGTGGAAAGACTTGAAATGTTGAACTTTATGCACATATATAAATCCATATGCGTCTAACAATGCTGTAACAACTTGAAGCAAGACAGCACAGTTTTTATTGATGTAATATTGCTTTTCATTATTCAATATTCTTCAGCTGTTTTTAAATGCGCTCCATAAATAAAGTATGATTTTACTTGATCTAATTGGTTATGCTGTTTAATACACAGAATATATTATAATAATATTCTAGTTTGATATTAAACTTTGGACTGCAATGTACCACAGTAATTCAGATGAGATGTGCAGGAATGATGTTGAAATCACCATATGTGTACTGAGATGATGCAGGTGTCACTGACGCCACGTGTTTCTAATGATGATCGTGTGCTTCAGTGACACTGATGTGAACATGAGCTCTCTACAGGTCAGCACTTTCCCAGATTCTCCCCTGAGACACGGGCTTTGAGCTCCTGATAGAGGATCATCGAGCATGTGGCGGCCCACATCCCTCATTGTCTGTTTGAGCTCTTCCATTGGCTCCAAACTGTGAGAAACTCCAACAAGCTCAAGCCTCACACATTCATATGGAGATTTGGGAGTATAAATAGAGGAGCTGCAGCCAGTGCAAATCAGACTCGCTCTGCACAGAGAGATCTACAGCACAGAGATCCAGACATGACACCTCCAATCATCTCAAAGGAGCATCTCCCTCTCAACAACAAGGTACATTCACATGATCCTACTTACAGCAACATTACTGCAGCAGCTTTCACGCCTCTTCTCAATTTGAAGGCCACTTTCCTCATGCTTTTCTGTCTTCATTTGCAGCTGAGAAAGCCAATAGTGGAGAAGATGAAGGTCTCAACAGCTCAAGTGTCTTCTGGCTCCAGAGTTCCTCAAGCAGCAGCAGCCTGATTCCAAGCTGGAGAAAGCAGATATCCTGGAGATGATGACACTCAACTTCCAGTTCACATGCTGTCAATCAAGGCTTCGCCAGGTGTTTCTGTGAGATGGTGCACTTCTTGTCCATAGATGAGATTCCAGAAGCTGCAGACATCATGTGATCAGAACAGGAGGGAAAGTGTCCTGCCTCGGCTGAGCTGCCCAGACCAGAACACCTTCAGCAAAGAGATGAAGGTCAACAAGAGCGCCATCTGGAGGCCTTGAGCCTTACAGCAACCAGCAGCACACACTGAACGTCTACACTAGACTCAGTGGACTCGTTTAAGCTTCTCTTTTTGAGAAAAAGTGTTTCATGAGTTCCAGTTTGGAAGAGATATTTGTACTGCAAAGTGCTCTGATGATTCAATCTTCTATGAAGACTTCATGTCAAGAGTTCCTGATGGGATCATATACTGACGTCTATATTAGACAACATTGACTTTTACATTAAATACATCTGATGAGATGTGAAGGAAACCTTCCCTTTATTATTTTAGAGGACATTTATAATCTGATAGCATACTCAAGCTTCGTTCTACAAGCTGATAAAGAGTTAACTTACACAGCACATGTTTTATGAAATGTTATAATTTCTTGATATTAATGTGATGACAAGAATCTTGCTCCATTATGTGTTGTTTATATGAAGTGGCTCAAATTGGGATGATCTTCATAGAGAGACTTTATGATTTATATTTTATCTCTTTCTCTGATGAGAATATATACTGACGTCTATATTAGACAACATTAACTTACGTAAGATACATTTTCAAGAGATGTGAAGAAAATTTACACAATCAATTTACACAGAACATGATATATGAAATGTTATAATTTCTTGATATTGTGATGCGTTATAAATTCTGTGCTGTTTATATGAAGTGGCTCAAATTGGGCTGAGATTACCATTTTACAGAGACTTTATGGATCATATTAGATCTTTTCCTCTTTGGTCTATAATAGATCATATTCAAATTCACCCTGTTTTAAGGGTTTGTAAGCGTTTATTGGTTCTCAATGTTCTCTGAATCTTCTCCTGTACTGTATACAGCTGTCATTGTTCCTTCTGTGAAGGTTTACATTCTCATGACAAACTTTGTCATATTGGCATTTGTCATTTTAATTGATCACATGATCATTTGTGTCTTTCTGTAAAGGCAACTGAAGATTTAAAACACTAAAGCAGCTCAGTGAATGTATTTCTGCTGTGAAATAAAACAATCAACTGAACACCTGACATCTTCTGTGGTTATTAATGTCATTATATCTTAAATGGAGGACTCTTCTCCTTTGTCTTGAATGAAAATAAGCCAAAATATCAAACGTCCTCATCAGAACTTGTTGAAAAAACAGCCTATGCTGGTTAGGTATGTTTTGAAGCACTGAAGCTGGTTTGAGCTGGTTTATGCTGGTCATGAGCTGGTTTAAGCTGGTCAAGTGCTGGTACTAAACTGGTCCTGAGCTGGAGCTAGTTGCTTGGGACCAGCACTTGACCAGCTTAAACCAGTTCATGACCAGCATAAACCTGCTTCCATGCTTCAAAACATATCTAACCAGCATATGCTGTTTTTTTCAACAGGGGAAATAGTCCCCATGTTTTCCACATTTTTCATAACCCACAAAATCTCGTCCCAAAATACTCTCTCAATAGACAAACTCAGTAAACAATCACAGTCATTCTGCAAAATCAGGATTTTAAAGGCTCAGTAACCTGTATCAGCAATCTTCAATTCATCTGTTCAATAAAATACCGTACTCACCTGAGTAAAGACGCCATTTCCACCTAGCTTTTACAACATTTGAAATCCCCCAGTTCTGCTGTCTCTGAAAAGCCAAACCAATTCTTGTTTTATTATGAGCTCTGTCATGTTAACTTTTTGCCAGCAGACTCTCCTCTGTTCGGCGTTTGTTTAAAACGGGTAATTCCCCGGAGGTTGGAGATTTAGCTGCTCCATATCAACCTTTCTCGCTCGTTGTGACAACTAACCTCTGCCACCAACACACCAGACACACGTCAAAGTAGCCGGAGCAACTTTTCCCTTACAGATATTACGAGACACGCACGGGCGAGTGACGTATGTACGCAATTTCCCGCGAAAACCATCCCGACAGGTCTAAAATATAAACGCTTTTAATAGGCTTATCATAGTGAATCAGGGTAAGACAAAAACACGTTTTGGAAGTAGGATTGATGATGTATTGACTCATTATTTATGAAATATAATTTGCCTCCCATTTTACTTTTTGACCATCATCCTTTAGGGGCTCTGTAGTTAGATGTGTTTCTCGGGGGTATGCAAAAGCATCGAAATATATTTTTTTCACCCATCTCATATTTTTTTTCATCTCCATGTCACTTAAGAGGCTCCGTACTAATGCATAAAAGTTGAACATTATTTATTTTTCTTTTCTTAAATAAGAATTGAAAAAATCTGGACATTAATCATGATTATCCTACTATTAATAGTTTGATAGGGCACTTGAATCTATTGGCAGCCCTAATATTTTAAGACGTAATATCTGTTTTATAGGTTTTACAAAGCAACTCAGGATTGATGAATCACTGAGTTAAAATGCACTTAGGATATGCATTTAATGTGATAAAATGATCAGATGCATTTCTGTGTACTGAGAGCAGAAACATGTAGCATATTTTATATGTAGAAGCCGGATCTGTTATGGAGCAGGAAACCTTCATAATACACATCAAATAAGAGACTGAAATGTAAACTGTAAAAAAAGAAAGCTACTTTTATTTTCTATCTTTTGGACGCAGTTGTCCATTTGTATGGCTTGAGGTCATTGTTGAATCACAATACTTATATAGAACAACATTTACTCCATTAATGAAGTTTTGGGTTAAAATCTCTTCATGCAGTTTTAAACGAAAACAGCATAAAGTGTCATTCATTTACAAACACAAAGATTAAGATTGCAGTGTAACTGCCAGAAATAATGCATATAATGCATAAAACAGCATTTGTAAAAACAAAAATATAAAAATATTCTTCTCAGCAAGAAATATAAATCCAAATGTAAAAATCATTTAAAGACAAAGTTATATATACAAAGTTAAAGGCATTATTGTGAGAGATTTTCAATTTTGAAACATCTATAAGGTTTTTTAGGTTTTACATTGAGTCTTTCTTCCAAGAGTTGTTTGTGTGAAGAGTTTTTCAGGTGATGTTCATTCCTCAGAGCACAACGCTGCTACATCCTCTGCGTGATCCGGGAAAAGACGCAGGATGTCACGGGAATATTTGGAGTAGCCGTCATGGGAAAGTAAAACTCGTTTCAGGGTGATGAAAGACACAGCCCTCTCCAGAAGATCTGAGGTGTGGATGCCGTTCTGAAGATATTCTCCAAGAGCAGATTTGAGCTTCTCCAAACTGTTGCCACACTTTCTTTCCAAACATGTAAGAACGCATCTGAAAACAACAACACAGTCACTTTAGTTCATGTGCATTTCAAGTATTAAAACTCAATAAAATACTAGATAAGGCTTTAGTTTTTATCGCATCCATGAGTTTCTGAAGTTCTCACCTTGCGTGTTGAACATGTTGAGTCTTGATGCTGCTCTGGAAAGACACGTCCATGTAGGTCGCCATGACTGTGTTGAAGTTCAAGCTCAGTTTGGACTGAAGTGTCTTCGCTGTGAAATGTCGTCTCATGATCTTTCATTTATACTCACAGCTCACTCCTCTCAGCCAATCAGAAGCCTCAGAATTCTGAACAATACTGTGTTGAAGAGTGAATCGGTGGGATGTTCTCCTCACTGCCATCTGCCAGTAAGGTCACTTATATTCATCTTTGTGAATGTGGGGATGCAAGACATTTCAGGTTCCCACAAGATGTTCAACTCAAGAGTTCTGCAGTTACAGCTATTGGAAATAAATGCAGAGGACACAGTCAATATGCTCTGAAAATCTGTTTTAAAACAATAAAAATGCAAAGAATTATACATTTCAGCACAGGTTTAAACTGTCTGTGAGTGTATATTATAGAATTTCAAACAAAATGCAAAATGCAGTTAAACTACAATTTTATTTAGGTTTAGGCTTAATTTCTATCTAGTGCATCATGAACAATTTGAAATGGACTTGAAAATACAAGAGAGTTGGACTCTTGAACATCTCGCATGCTTTAAGAAAGTCTATTCCCATGTGAAGCTGCGGGATAAAGCTTGTAAATATCCATAAGTGTGTCGACTCCCTTGTGTGTGTCAAATATTGAGGTTCGTCGGGGTTTAGGATGCTGATGACACTAGAACTGTGACTCTGTTCTCCAGAGTTTCCCACACTGAGACACAAACACAACAATAGAAGTGTGTCTATTCACATGATAATGAGACGGACAAATACTAATAAAACCCCAGGGATTTAAACTCTTGATGTGCAAGTGTTTCCCACGTTATTCCCGTTCACTTCAAAATGACTTCTGTGCAAAAAAGTTTATCAACATCTTTAATCTGTGTCAATTTAAAGAAAAATGTAGTTAGTTATACAAACTTTTGCACCCTTACATCTTGGACTAAAAAATTCAGTCTCTCTTTCAAATTTTGGAGGATTTTTTTCATTTTAACTTTTATATATTCTTATATTATTATTTTTTGTATTTTTTTCCCCCAATTACAGAAGTCTAGCTATAAAAACAGCACAGATGATTCAGTCTTTGGGAATCAAGTTCCTCCTGTGGGAACAGACACACTTCTATTGTGTGAGTGATTTAATGTGATGAATACAGAAGTGTGTGAATCCGTGTGTCTCTGTGACTCCAGCAGCCAGAATAAAGATCTGTTAGAAAGCAGCTGCGTGTTCATTGAGCGTCGAGCATGTGGCGGCCCACATCCCTCATTGTCTGTTTGAGCTCTTCCATTGGCTCCAAACTGTGAGAAACTCCAACAAGCTCAAGCCTCACACATTCATATGGAGATTTGGGAGTATAAATAGAGGAGCTGCAGCCAGTGCAAATCAGACTCGCTCTGCACAGAGAGATCTACAGCACAGAGATCCAGACATGACACCTCCAATCATCTCAAAGGAGCATCTCCCTCTCAACAACAAGGTACATTCACATGATCCTACTTACAGCAACATTACTGCAGCAGCTTTCACGCCTCTTCTCAATTTGAAGGCCACTTTCCTCATGCTTTTCTGTCTTCATTTGCAGCCAATAGTGGAGAAGATGAAGGTCTCAACAGCTCAAGTGTCTTCTGGCTCCAGAGTTCCTCAAGCAGCAGCAGCCTGATTCCAAGCTGGAGAAAGCAGATATCCTGGAGATGATGATGCTCAACTTCCAGTTCACATGCTGTCAATCAAGGCTTCTCCAGGTGTGTCCATGCACTTCCTGTCCAAAGATGAGATGAGACTGCTGAAGCACTTCCAGAAGCTGCAGACATCATGTGATCAGAACAGGAGGGAAAGTGTCCTGCCTCGGCTGAGCCGCCCAGACCAGAACACCTTCAGCAAAGAGATGAAGGTCAACAAGAGCGCCATCTGGAGGCCTTGAGCCTTACAGCAACCAGCAGCACACACTGAACGTCTACACTAGACTCAGTGGACTCGTTTAAGCTTCTCTTTTTGAGAAAAAGTGTTTCATGAGTTCCAGTTTGGAAGAGATATTTGTACTGCAAAGTGCTCTGATGATTCAATCTTCTATGAAGACTTCATACTTATACTGACGTCTATATTAGACAACATTGACTTTTACATTAAATGCATCTTGATGAGATGTGAAGGAAACCTTCCCTTTATTATTTTAAGGGACATTTATAATCTGATAGCATACTCAAGCTTCGTTCTACAAGCTGATAAAGAGTCAACTTACACAGCACATGTTTTATGAAATGTTATAATTTCTTGATATTAATGTGATGACAAGAATTTAGCTCCATTTTAATTATGTTCGGTTTATATGAAGTGGCTCAAATTGGGATGATCTTCATAGAGAGACTTTATGATTTATATTTTATCTCTTTTTTTGATGGTAATATATACTGACGTCTATATTAGACAACATTGACTTACATTAGATACATCATCTTTGTCTTCCATGAAGCCACAAGTTGCAATATGATGCAAATGTACTTAAAAGTCTTTTATAAAGAAATGCAGTCATACCTGAACCATGTTCTGTTCTAAGTTCCTGTGTGATTTGGAGAATTCTTCAAACCAAATGTTGTGATACATTATCACTGAATGAATGCAGATATCAGTCATTAAAAATAAAACAAAACTTCACTATGTTTCCTGTGTTTTAAGACCATGTAAACTGAACCTACACTGACAAAAACACCAATAATACAGTAAAGTATACATTCGCAAAATATGAATTTGGTTTAAGACAGTTTTATTAACCAGATTTTAACACTACCATACTAAAGTCATGAAATAGTTGTTTGTATAATTCCCAAACTACATTTTCAAAAGATTCAGTCACATGTACAAGGTTAAAACAGCAAGAAATGATTTGTAAGAACTCTATATAGTAGAAAGAAAGTGACGTAAATGTCACAAAAGTTACAAAGTCAACATTAAATCATGTTAAAATGGCAAAAAACATGGTAAACGACTAAAGGGATAGACATATAGGCCGCGTCTCAATTTAAATATACAGACAGCATTTCTGGGCATTCGATTAGTTCAGGAAAGTGCCTATGATGCACAGAAAAGCTGTCTAGGTAGGTCTCTTCAAACATGGAATGGTGTCAGAGGAAAATTATAATTATATAAATATATATATAATAGTAAACAACCGTTTTTGGTCTAATCTAAGTTTAATAGAAATCGATACTGTCTGCAGGACACTGATCTGTATCTGCATAGCTTCTGAAGTGCTTTTCATCTCAGTGGTTAGTGTGCGTCCCTGAGCGTTCACTACAAAAATAACATTTACTGGATATTTACACACTGTAAAATCAAATATTGTTACTTTTAAAAGAGCCTTTCATCTTTCAGAGCACAAACTGTATGAATTGTACTTTGAGTAGCAGGACTGTGATGTCTGAAACTTTCCAGTTTCTGCTTCAACAACCTTTATGTTTGTAGCTGAGATCCTTAACCTTTAGCACAACCATGACGCCACGTATTAAAGATATAGAGTCCTGATTTAGGAAAGTTTCTTGTTGACTCCTGCGTTCTGTTGTGCAATGATAAAGTCCACGATGAGCTGGGCGGATTTCCTCGGCCGCTCCATCACTACAGAATGACCACAGTTGTCTAGCAAATGAACCTGGGATCCTGGAACGGCTTCGGCCAGAACTGAAGCCCCGGACACGTCTAACACCTGTGGGATACAGTATAGAGCTTGGTCTTTAATGAGGTCACAATTCTAATGATCATTACTGATAATGAAATGCATTTTTAAACTAACACCCATAATCCTACATATGTGACTACAAACATTGCAAAGAAGAAAAGTAGCAATAGTGATTTAACATTACTAACCCTAAAAGCACCACATTATTTTAACTTCGTCACAGTAAGTTTGGAATTTACATCATTTAAATAGGCAAATGAGTAAATTCTGGCAGTATCAGATCAGTTTCTGTGTGCTTGTAAACATAACATTTCTTTTTCACAACATGTTTTCTGCCCACTTTGCTCAAAATGTCATGGAGTTGAAGGTCAGAGCAAAACATCTAATAACTTTGGCCTTATACCTGTAGCAAATTTCATTGCACCACACCATATTATTTAGATATTATTTAGATATTCTAGTAATGCATGTAGTATCGAGCGCAACAGTATCCGTCCACATTTTCAGTGGCCTTGGTTCCGGAAGTATTTTTCCCATTCATTTTTTCCCATAGGGATTTTTTAAAAAAAGTCTTCATTTAAGCATTATAAGCCATGAACCAAACCAACCAGCTGAATATGAGCTGAGAGAACTACAATCCCATGAAGCATTGCAAATTATATAATCAAAATAAAAATGATGTATAAATTTAAAACCATTGATTTAAAGATGTTGGTTATGTATATAGTATCAATATACTTCACATTTATTCCAAATATGCATATATATGCATATATACACACACACACACAAACAAGTAGTTCGAGAGCGTAGGGAGTTATAATGGCATGATTTGCTTGTTTTGATTCTCTGATTGGTGGAAATTTCTCTGTAGAATCATGGGTAATGTAGTTTTTCACCAGGAATTCTGCTGTTAAACACGATTATTTAAATAAGTTGAAATTATGTGGGCTGATGGCTTTAACATACCATCGATTAACAACCTCGTAGCTCACAGTAGGTCTGTCTAAAAAGATTTATAAGTTATGTTAAAAGTCATTTTCCCTATGGAGAATTGAGTTCTGTCCCTATGAGTTTTGTGCTCTACTGACCAGATAAAGTATGTCCTTACCTGGTCATTCTTCCCCCAAATAACTTGCAGAGGAGTTGAGATGAGATGCATGTTCTCATGTAAAGAGTGTCTGGATTTTTCTCCAACAAGCTCCATAAAACCTGCAGAAAATATTGAGAGAGTTCCTGATAAGATGGTTCTTTTTTGGGGTCTGAATACAGAGAGCAAGTTAAAACGACACTAGCGATACTCACACTCTCGGTAGAAGTCATTGTTTGGAATACGAACGTCAACCAGACCTTGAAGAATCTAGGAAACCAGAGGAAGAAAAAACATTAGCAACTGATTCAGTGTTCAAACTCTCATCCGCAGGATCATAAACATACCTGTTTAGGAATCTTAAAGCGCACGAAGGAACACAGTCTGAGCATCTCCTCCATCTCCTCTGGAGTAGAGGGAATCAGCGGGATCCCGTCACTGTCCTGAGTTTTCTCCATTTCCTTCAAACGCTCAACAAACTTACTTTCAGTGGGATACTGAAGACCTGCGAAACCAAGAAATGCTTGAGATTCATTTAGGGAATCAGATACTATATAGCAAATCTCAAATGCTTGATTGCATGTATCGTTGCAAAATGTAAACAATATTATCGGCCAGTTGTAATCTGATAAATGTGACAATAATACATGAAGATGTTAGGATATTATAAACATTATAAACAAAGCAGCTTTGAAACAATGAGTATTGTGAAAAGCGCTATATAAATAAATGTGACTTGACAAATTTAAATTACATCATTTATTTTTATAGCTATTTTTTAGTTATTTTGCATGTCCTCAATCAGAACCATCACATTTAGGTTTCACAGACAGGGCTTAGATTAAGCCAGGATTAGTAGGCGTTAGCTCAATTAGGACATTTAAGTAGGTTTTATAAATGTGCCATTACTTATTGTGCTTATCTTGAGACAAAATAATAGCATTGACATATTTTAAGATATGCCAGAGCAAGTTGCTTTCAGATAAAACAGTTTTTAGTCTGGAACAACACTTAAACCTCATCTGTGAAACCGGGGGTTAATGTGTTATATTGTGAGCTTCTGTCATGAATGTGTGATTTGCTTTGTGTTTCTTCGCCTTCGGTTTTGTTCAGCACTTTGGTCAGCCATGTTTGCTGTTTTAAATGTGATAAACTTGAAACTTGAACTTTAATAAAATAAAACCAGTTTAATTTTAAACGTCATATAGTTTTGTAATGTCATGTAAACCATGTCATCCATATTTTTCTAAAATGTTTAATATATTTTGAGAGAAAAATGCAGAATTTGTCTCACATTCTGTTCACACTGACTTATGTTTTTCTAAAAATGTTTTTAAAAATAACATGTCAAACTGAAGTAACCTCTTTCTTACAGTGTTTCTCAATATTTTATTGTTTACACTTGCTGTATATTGGCCTCTTCAACAATTTGTTTTGGGAAAAAGTACATGTCATAGAATATTAATATGATATTTTGGGCCTGATGTTGCAAATTAAGATTTCTTGAAAGTTCAGAAGTAACCTTGTGAAATTAAAGGATAAAAACAAACTAAATGTTCCTGACATTTCCTAAGAATGGACCATGTTGAAATGTCCCTTGATGAACTATTACTGACTCTGGGTCAGAAACAACAACACACACACACACACACACACACACGGCATGTCCTTATAAAGTAGGGGGCCTGAAACCTGAATACACACTACAGTATAAGGACTTCAGGTCCTTCTAATATAGTCAAACCAGTACACACACACACACACACACACACACACGTAGGACAGACCTGCTGGACAGATGAGAGTGACGCCACAGAGATCAGACGGGTGACGGGAAGCATAAACTCCTGCTACGTTTCCACCCATAGACGTGCCGATCAAATGGAAAGGCTTTTTGTTCAAGCCGATGCTCTTCACAAACTACAGAAATAGGAAAACATGAGAAAATACAGCCAGTTGTTATTAATGGAACATCCAGTTTTTTAAATGTTTTAGAAATGTTCTTTCTTGGTTATTCGAAACATTCCATTTTATTCTCTTGCAAACATTATTGGAATGTTACTTTTGAATGTTCTCTGAACATTCTCAGAACGTTAGCAAGTTCTGAGAACATTCCATTGTTAGCTGGGATTTTTTCTTAGCTGCATAAGGGTGATGAAGCTGTATTCAGAGACCTCATCAAATGTGCTCCAGAGAAAAAAGTGAGTTATTTTTAATCTGCACCCATCAAAACAAGTAGTTTCACCCTTCATCTAGAAACAGAGCACTCTCTCAGCATCCAGAAAATGCCTCTTTCAGCGTAATCAGCTCAAGTCTGCTCATCCGTGCACATCAGTAATTACCAGAAGTTGCTTTTAATGATAGACAACCTTAAATGAGCCAAAATCAATCACGTACAGGCTGTGTATTTCAGGCTGGGAAACACAGTGAAGTGCCCCAGGTTTGAAGAAGGGCATCTATTTTAGGCACAAGCCCGTGTTGTTGAAGGAAAGCTGATTAGCTCTGGGACAAGAATAGAGAAAATGAAAACACAAGGGCTTTTCACTGATCTCAAGATACTTCAGAGAAATCTCAACATGTAAGCCTAATAAATCCACTGTGTCATCAAGAGAAACGTATTAGTCTACATACTGTGTGATGTTCAGCCAAACAGAAAAACTGGGTCAGTGGCTGGGATTCCATCAAGTTACATTACATCAACTAAAGTGACAGATTTTAAGAAAAGGGACTTTATCATCTTTGTATGAATTAAGAAAGAAATAAGTTAATATAAAATTATTATTAATATTATAACTGTTGATACTTCTTAAATACTTCTTGGATATAATAATAATACTATATATATATATATATATATGTGTGTGTGTGTGTGTGTGTGTGTATGTGTGAAATTATATATATACAGTATACACTGTATAACTGTAAAAAAACTAAACAAATTTACACAGTAAAACACCATTTTCCATTACAGTAATATTTCCAAACAGTAATATACCGTAAATATAATATTATTTGTCGTTTTTGAGACAGTAACCTACAGGATACTTTCTCAAAAACAACAAATATTACCCAGAATGCATTATTTTTTATGGTATATTATTTCTGTATATTACAATGCATTCTGGGTAATATTATTTGTTGTTTTCGAGAAAGTAGCCTATAGGCATCTTTTCTTAAAATGACAAATATTACCCAGAATGCATTGTTTTTATGGTATATTACTGTAAATGTGTTGTTTTTTTTAGTTATTTTTTCGAGTGTATATACATACACACACACACACATATATATATATATATATATATATATGTATAAAATTGCTAAATTAATATCTAATAAATTTAATTACTATTTTAATATTAAATTTAATTAAGTGATTATATATTATTATTGTTATTATTATTACTACCATAAATTATTATATATATGCGTGTGTGAAATATATATATATATATTATATTATATATATATACATATATACATATATAATTTAATTGTTAAATTAAAATCCAATAAATTTACTATTATATTACATTTAATTAAATGATTATATATATATATATATATATGTGTGTGTGTGTGTGTGCATGAAATATTAATTCATATTAATTAAAATCTAATAAATTTAATTTTTTTTAATATTAAATTTAATTGATTGTATATTATTACTACTATATATATATATATATATATTCTTTTCTTTTCCTAAAAATTCCCACCTGATGTATCCGTTTGACTTGTCCCTCTATGGAATAATCCACAGCACTGGTGCGTGTCGTTCCTTCGTGTCCCGGCATGTCAACACACACCAAGTGCATATTTTTAGGAAGAAACTACAAAAGCAAAGAAATCAGTCAAACATTTCTCTTTATACTTTCTGATCATATATTAAGAACAAAGTAATGACTGTGTTGATGTCAATCATAATCAGAATTTACGTAATACCTTTTGACAGATTTCAAAATCATATCACAGCTGTTCTTTAGATCATGTGATTTGTTGATTATTATATGGAAGGGTTCATTACTTTTGAGCATTTTATATGAATTTTTGCCTTTTAAAACACAAAAATAACATGTTTGAGTTTTCGCTGCAGTTTCTTGCCTTGACCACGCCGAGCCACATGTCCTTGTGTGCAGAGAATCCGTGTAACATGAGGACGGACGGACGTGTGCCTGGATTCCCTCTGTGAGAGTAACAGAAGCGATATCCTTCATATTCTGCATAATTCACCTGCATTCCCAACCTTCTGCGCCAATACCTGTTGAACAAATCACCAAAACGACTTGATTTAAAATAAAAATTGCATGAAAATAAAAGTCCTGTAAAATAATGCTGATGCTATTATGCAAATCCCATGTTCTGCATGTAAAATAGATGGTATTTTTGTGGTAATTTGATATATACAATGGTACTAATATGCTTACATACCATCTTCTGAAGCAAATGTGAGGTTGTTGCTTATCGGCCCAAGTCACAATATCCCACCCACCCAGCTATCATCTACCGATCACACATCTATACCGTAAAGTAACAAGACTTGCATGGGGAATCATTCATGTCTGGAGCACAAAACGCCTATATTTCAGCAATAGTAATAGTGATGCTTTCACAGTCAGAGGACACCGTTCATAAACACTCCAGAAGTGACACTGAAGGAAGCATGTGTCATTTAGAGCAAAGTTTGCCTCCCAGATATTATGGGAACCAAAGTCTACTGGGCAGCTTGTGTAAGATTCGACTGACATCAGCAACAAATGCAGCGCTGCATGTGCACGGCTAATGCATCACACACATTTAGCTTCCTGGATGCATAGAAAAATCATGCATTATTCAAAGCTAAAGCTATTTGAATCATTGGCACCTTGTAGATATTCACGGATCATGATGAATAAACCTTCACCCAGTTTAGTGGAATGAGAAAAAGAAGAGGCCGGTTAAACGAACCACCTTTAGCACTGTCTCTAGATAAGAGATGTGTTAAATAATACAAACCTGAAAAACAGTCACGAAGCCTGAAAAATCAGCCTGATCATGCCAGAAAACACCCACACTGTGCAAAAAATCATTTTCTTACTTAATATTTTTGTCTTATTTTGTTGTTTTCCAGTATAGAAATATACAAACATTATCAGCTTAAATCAGGATACATTTACTTGAGGAGCAAAATGACTTTATTAAGATTAAGATTATCAAAATTAAGTGAGTTTACGCTTAAAACAAGAAAAACAAATCTGATTAAAACTTAATTCAAAGGGAAAACAAATTTATTTTTCTTACCCCACGGTCAGATATTTTTCCTGTTTTAAGCATAATTTTGATTATTTTATCGAAAACAAGACTTAATATTTTTATATATGTGTCATTGATGAATAAGGTTTTTACAAGTGTAAAAAAACATAATGGAGATATAATTAATTTTGAATTTTTATTAAGTGTTAACAATGAGATTATGTGGTTATTATAATCAATTAACACTGCTTTTGTCATTTTTTACAAGATGGACAAAATTTGTTACCAAAAAAGTCAGTTTTTATCAAAATTTCGGTTTTACCGAATGACACTTTTGGTTATACCGAATGACGATATTTTCGAACAATGCTAACAGGCTGATATCTAGCTAGCTAGCAAAAGGACAATCAAACATTTTATATTTAGTACAAGTTTTTAAGATATTACAACATTTTCCATGTTTTATAGCGGTTGTACCGAATGACCTGATGTTTCGGGACATGCGTTTGAGCAAGTGAAAACATGAATGTTTCAAATAGTTAAAAGAGAGTTAGTTACTTTGCTTCACGACCATGTGGTCCTTTGCAGGTGTATGAATGATGTCACATCCTGTCACATGATATTGACCACATGACTCGGTCCAAAATGGTCCCTTTATATTGGTTACTCCAAATGACATCAATGAAATTAATTTTCCGGACATTCTTTCTCATAATAAAGCAACGACTTCTACACATAATTGTAATATCATTTTGCACTATGTTGATATATGATGTTATAAAATCATGCCAGAATAAAAAATATATACATTTATTACATTTTAATCACAAATCAAATGGCTGTATTGGCCTTTGGACGGTTAAACCGAATGACCTTTTGACACTTCAAAATCTTTAAAATGTTGCAAAATATAATTAAAACCTTTTGGAATCAATAAAAGAGATCTAGTTGTACTAGCTTACATACTTTGGATGTCATATCTTTGTTTTTTATTATTATTATTATTAAGGCCTTTGGACAAAAAAAATGACCCGTCACGTCATTGACCCATATAATAATGACAAAGTCATTTTGCTTCTCAAGTAAATGATTTAAGAATGTTTAGATATTTGTACTAAAAAAGACAAAAACAAAATAAGACAAAAATATAAAGTAAGAAACATCGGTTGTGTTTTACTGACAACTTTTGCATCGGCAAGCATCATTTTCTTTGGAGTTTTATAATCTTTTTTGTGGTGCTGCTAATGAAACAGAAATGACACGTTTCAACTTTATCTTGTGAATTGGACACTGTGGTTTGCCTATCTGTAACTGATTGTGCTGATAAGGCTTTTAAAATAAACAGAGTACATTTTTCTCGTTTAACGGCAGCACTGTAAGAAATAAGTGTTAGAATGTCTATACTGAGAAATCCAGGTCATTTGCACATGTTCCTCTTCAGAAGCTCTGCACAAATGAGCTTTAATAGACTCGTGAAATTAAATTTAAGTGCAATTCTCTCCAGCACTTACCAGTGATAAACTTTAATGAGAGCTGCAGGCCAGAGCAGGAAGGAGGCTACAAAAGCCAGTATGGGGATCGCCAGCGTCCCTCCAGCAATGATGAACATGTTCAGCACGTCCAAATCCATCCTGTTAAATAACACAACACTGACGAGTCACAAAAGACAGCCTTTGACCTGACCTCATGTCAGATAGCTTATAATAAGTATAATGAATTATATTATCTAACCATAACTGTAAGATATTTTTAAGCAAGGACAGAGAAAAAACAGATGATATAGTGTGAAGTGTGGAAATGTACAGCTGAGACCAACAGAATCCATTAGCGATGTAAAGTGAATAATTGTGCTGATTTATTAAGAGAAGCAAAATTATAATATATATATATATATATATATACACACACACATATATACATACATATATATGTGTATATATATATATATATATATATGCTGAAATGTTAGCCCTTATTTATTTTCATAGACCTGATTATTTATACATCAATGGATCAATCAATAAATATCTATCTTGAACATAAAAACTGAGAAGGGAACTAAAACAAAACAATATTCGTTATTTAGAGCACGTGAATTCTAGCATGATACACTTTCATTTTTACTACAATGAAGCATGAATTAATGACACTCACACTGACATTGTCGAAATTAAACATTGTTTCATTGGCAACTTATTGCTACATCAGATATGTCATGTGATCAAAGATCTGAGCTTAAATACACTTCCATGACACTAAAACACATTTGATCGCAAGATTGTATGCAAATGCTCGTTATATATAGTAAGCATACCTTTAAATGTCCGTAGAATGTGATAGTGTCCAGTAAAGGCCGATCAAATCGCAGTCATATCACCCTTTGATCTACGGAGACGCAGACGCGA
This sequence comes from Mylopharyngodon piceus, assembly GCA_039654765.1. Classification (NCBI taxonomy): domain Eukaryota; kingdom Metazoa; phylum Chordata; class Actinopteri; order Cypriniformes; family Xenocyprididae; genus Mylopharyngodon; species Mylopharyngodon piceus. The sequence goes on along the minus strand of CM077452.1, from coordinate 1,402,362 downwards.
AGCGCGTTCACTGCGCTGTCAACAGGGAAGTTCGCTCGAATTAAAGGGGAATGGAGGCGGGAAATAATGTTCAGTCGATAAAAATTGTCAGCGAACATCTGTCAGGTGCACATCTGACATCAGAACGAATCCATTTGGTGGTCAGTGTTGCTGGATAATAAGAGTTTCCTGAGAAAATGTCCGTCAGGGGGCGCGTGGAGGCTCATATATACAAATCCCACATTGAAGCGCGTTCAGATTTTAGGATGACGTCTGGTCACCTGGATACATTTGTCCAATTAAAAGTATAATTAATTAAATTAATTTTATTCATAGATGTATGCCTCTTATATAAAAGAAAATCGACCAGCAGTCATATCTACGAAATGATTAAATAAAATCCCTAATCAAGTAACCACAAACGGCTGTGATTGGTTCATCAAGACCAGCGTTGACAAATGTAACAGGTATCAACTGACACCGCATCACTTTCAAAAGCGGACTCCTGAATAATTATACTGATAAATATACTTATAAATTTAATCATTATTGATTTTAATAATATACATTGGAAAGTTAAAATAGCAACATATTTTTTAAACCATTATTATTATTATTATTTTAATCCACTTCTATCCGGTCATCCTGTTTCACTGAAAACGCGCTCATTTAAAGGGGAATATACAGCGGGAAAATAAACATTGTTAACTTACGTCAGCTGCACATCCTGGGTCTCAGAACGGAAATGACACTGATAACTCGAGGTTTTTCCAAGAAATATAGGAAGGTGGCAAGAAACTGAAAGCATAATAACGGCACTAAAAAATATTATTCCTGCGGTCACTTTAAGGAGCGTACTGGACACCTTTGCACGCACAGCTGCGATGGCCGAGTGGTTAAGGCGTTGGACTTGAAATCCAATGGGGTCTCCCCGCGCAGGTTCGAACCCTGCTCGCAGCGGCGGACGATATCTTTAATTAAAGCAGGATCTTTAAAAAAAATTCCGAAGCATTAAAAGGGATCCAAGTGAAGGTTGGTGCTGAATACAGGAAGGAATATCACAATGCAGGGATCTACCTGGAATCTGCGACACTAGGCTAACATACAAACTGCTTTATAAAGGCTGTTGTTCTTTTGGGTAGGTGATCTATAGATATAAAATGCTAAAAGTATTTTTTAAAAAAAACAGCCAATTTTAAAACCAGTTTCATCCTACATAAAGTTTTACTTTAAATGCAGGCTGTGAAGTTAACTTTTTCATTCTCACCAGCTAATTTGGCTACTAAATTTTTAAGTTTACTGGCCATTCAGAATTTCTACTAGCCAAAACGACAATATCAGAATTAAACCAGATTATCAAAATCACTGCTTAAATTTAAATATTTATTGATTTTATATCATAAAATATAATAGCATTTTATATTTATTAATTATAATTATTATTAACTAAGGAATCATTGAATGGCTTTCAGTTTTACGGTAGTCAATCATTGTTTGTGGATACCATAAAAATAAAATAAAATACCCTCCTATTTGGAGGATTTATGAATAATTTATGAACCATAACCTGTCAAATTGGCTAATGAATTGCTTTCAAACCCTGATTATATGAAAATTATATTATTTAAATTGTTTATTGATTGCCTTAAGCACAAAACCATCTTTAAATACAAGAGAAATAACACATGTAAATCATCTGAAAACAGGAATCAACCTCATACCTTATTGTGCCAGAATGCAAAAATAGTCATGGCCATCAGATAAAGTCAGGAAGTGTTTGGCTACAGTATAATTGAAGGAAGCTCACAGATGTCCCTCTTATTTGAGCTGACTTCATCCACAGTGATGCTGACCGCTCTGATCCTGCTGCTGCTGAACCTCGGAGAAGCCGCGAATCTCAAGATCTGCTCCTTCAACATACAGTCCTTCGGAGAGAGTAAAATCTCCAAAACAGGTGTGCTGGACATCATAGTGGAGGTGAGCTTTTTATTTTTGCATGCTATTTAATAATGAATGCACAATGAAAAAATGCTTTGATGCTATTTTAAATGTATATTGCATAATTCACTGCTTTAAATTGCATTGTTTTATTCATGTTTGAATGCATAATGAATTTCATATGGTTGTATGGAAAAACACTCACCGATACAAGACTTAGCTGCTCTATGAACCGTTGACTTGCTCCATAAAGGAAGAAAACATCAATCCATTGCAGATCAGATAACATTGTGTTACTAAACGAACGTCATTGAATGTTATTATAAATGTAGTGACATTGTTTTACTATCTAGTGTGTCAAGACAGGAGAACACAGAGGAACAAGACATTTTGTCATTCTCATTGTTTTTGGGAATACATGACTGCTCAGATATTCCAAGGTCATGGTCTTTATTCTGGATTCTCCTCCCAACAAACCAGATGTTCAGATTCTGGTGACTGGGCAAGGGTACGCTCTTCTTTATCGGCATCGATGGTTCCATGAAGAACCTTTAACTTCCATGGAATCTTTCCGTTGCACAAAAGTTTATACTGAAAAAAGGTTCTTTCGATTTTTCAAATGTTCTTCACACTAAGAAAAACGGTTCTTTTAAAGAACTTTTTTTTTTTGTTAAAAATAATCCAAAATCAATTTTAGAGCAAGTACATAACCAGCCAGTGTTCAAAACTATCTTACCTTAGCCCGATTCACAACGGTAAGCTTGTAATAATGTGTTCTAATTCGAGTGGTACTGGTAGGTTTCCGCGGGAAATTCGAGCATGCCGCAGTTCTTCTTTGCGTCATTACGTCATGTCTGTAAACAGAAAGAAGGAGTCCCAGCTAGGCTGTATCGCATGTGACGAATCATTAGCCTTTTCTCACAGCAGCTGGAATAATTAAACTTGTCATTTTGATAGGAGATTGTATGGTATGACAAATTAACGTTAGAGATTAGACTGTACAGAAATTGAAATCTACTAATACGCACTAAATACACGTAGTCACGCAATGCTGATGTTGTTAACATTAACAATTTGAGAACAAAGTATAACAATAATAATAATTTACACAGTTTTATGTGATATGAGCTAAGCGATCGTTAGATTTTCACCATTGTAATGCTTTTTTCCCCTCAGTTGGTCAGAACAAAAGTGGCAGATTTGTTACTTACTTGTTCAGATGACATTTTCCGGTGAAAATTTTTATTTTGGCCATATTTTCAAGACTACAATCCGTGATTCTGAATCCAAAGTACAGTATCCACCAGTGCAGTGACTGACAGCCACACATTCTCCTCAAAACATTAGATTCATCCGCCCTGAGGAGCCGTGCCGATGCACAACCCACTTATAGATGATGATTCCGCAAATAACTGCAATTGCAGGTTTCAAACAGAGATGGCGACAAAAAGGCAAAACTTACGGACTTGCAGCTCGAAGGGTACGTTTACACGACAAAACGGAAAAGATTTTCCTTTGAGTTTTCCAGACAACACCGTTGTCAAAACGATCCCCATTCATACGAATCCGTGAAAATAACCAAAAACGCTGTATTCTGCTGGCAGGCCATTAGATGGCGATGAAACACCATAGACTGAACATGTAATGCGCATGTGCATGACGTCATCGTTTTCACAGATACGCGTTTTTGTTGGTTACACCGAGACCGTTCTCGAAAACTTGCACTTTGAAACCCGTTTTCAGGCCACAGTTTGCGTTTTTAGGCCACCAAAACGCCGCTGTCGTGTAAATGAACGGCCAAAACGCATAAAAAGTTTTCCGTATTTAATTAAAAACGATGTCGTGTAAACTAAGGTGACCAGATTTCTGAAATTGAAACCGGGGACATTTCCTATTTGAGTGGTCAAAATGTCACCAAAATCTAATTTGTTATTATCTATTAATTAAAAAACAGGGACAATTGTTGTGGGTTCCTTATATTATGACAATAAATATTATTATGATTTAGTTTATTAGGATTTTTGGTCTAATACAATTCACCAAAAAACTATTGCACTATTAATAGTAACCTATTGCATTATTAATGTAAAAGCAGTTCAAAACAATATGCCTATTATGTAATACAAAAGTATTTACAAAAGCACATTACAAAAATAAAACATAAATATAAGATAAGATAAATAAAACGACATTTAACAAATATTTTTTTTAACATTTATCATTGAATTTAATATTTTCATTTTCACAAGCTGTTTTACTGTATACAGAAATTGCAACTTTTTAACTTTTAACTATTTTTTACTATTATTTTGCATTTTAGACTCATTTTAAGCAAAGTAAGTTGCACGTGTATTATTTATTTCATTAGCCTATTTTTTATTTATTCATATCTGAGTGTGTTTTGCAATGTATTTGCGGATTGTTTTAAACGAGCTGTAAAACGGGGACAGCTCCAGCCAGGGACAGAACACCAAAAACCGGGACTGTCCCCGGAAAACGGGGACGTCTGGTCAAACGGCCCCTAAGAACTCTTCACTGAAAGGTTCTTTGAGGGAAACAAAATGGTTCTTCTATGCCATCGCTGTGAAAAGCCTCTTTTGGGACCTTAATTTTGAAGAGTGAACATACTGTATATGCTAATATGATTTTCAAGGAATGAACAAATAGCGATGAATTTAAACCAATCACATTTTCCCACTGCAGAGCATCATCCGCTGTGACCTCATGCTCGTCCTGGAGATCAAAGATGCAAAAGGAAAAGCGTTTGATCAACTCATGACTCACCTCAACAGGTAAACACACACATTAGATGAGATAAAGTCTTGATGAATACAGTAAAATGACAAAATACTAAATCTGTTGTCCCTCACAGCAAGTCCAGGACACGAGCAGATACATTCAGCTCTGTCATTAGTGAAAGACTCGGGAGGAAAACATACAAGGAGCAGTATGCCTTCATTTACAGGTATGTGTGACGTATTAGCAAATACTTCATAATTATTAATGTTATATCATATTATTAATGTTGTTTAGCATGCAGTATTGATTTAGCTGAAGGAATGCATATGTGGTTTGATGTACATTTAGGACAAATCCTAAGTAGAATTTAAATTAAAAGGCTTAATAATTTTGCTCTGAACTGCAAAAGCAAAATATAGGTTAGGCTGCTTGCAATTAATAGCTGTACAAAAAATAAATTAAGTAAAAGGAACGAAGCATGGAAGAGTAAGTTGCTTGCAATGCCAAGTGAAAACACAAAAACATAAAACCATCTGTCGAATGCATATATAATAAAATCAGACTGCAATAATAATTTAGTTATGATCATATCAGGCAGAAGATGCTGTCTGTGAAAGCGGTCTATCAGTATCCAGACACACAAACCGGAGATGAAGATGCTTTTGCTCGAGAACCGTTTGTCGTGTGGTTTTCAGCTCCAAACGCTGGTGAGACTGAGAACATTTACAGTGTGGAAAATCATAAACATGATGAAATTATGACAAACATGTTTTTGTCTGTCTTCCAACAGAAATCAAGGATTTCGTCATCATTCCTATTCATACAACTCCAGAAGCGGCTGTGAAAGAAATCGATGAACTGTATGATGTTTATCAGAATGTTTCACAGCTGTGGCAATCTGACGTAAGATGCATGTTATTTAATGTTCCCTGACTGAACAGATTTCTTTTGCTGTATAATAATAGCATATAATAGTGATTCTTCTACATGCCAGTGATCCACACACCTGGTTTCAGCCTCACTCGGTTTTCATCTCGTCTAATTTTGTCAGAACTTCATCATCATGGGGGATTTCAACGCCGCCTGCGGTTACGTTCCAAAGAGGCAGTGGGTGAACATCCGTCTGCGCTCAGATAGTGAGTTTGTGTGGCTGACGGGTGACAAGCTGGACACATCAGTGAAGACATCCACCAAATGTGCTTATGACAGGTCTGAAGATTTATTTATTTGATAAAACTGCATTTTTCTATAAATCGGAAATGGACGACTGTGATTATGCCAAGAATCAACAGGACCTTGTTGGTCCTGAAACAACATTCAGATTTAAGGGTCAGGTTAGGGTCAATCTGACTTTTTCCTCTGATTTTACTCTTAAAAATAAAGGGTCCAAAAGGGGGCTTTTCACAGCAATCCCATAAAAGAACCATTTTTTCTTAGTGTGAAGAACATTTGAAAAATCTAAAGAACCTTTTTCTGCTTTAAAGATTCCTTTGTGGAATGGAAAGATTCCGTGGATGTTCTTTATTGAACCATCGATGGCAAAAAAGAACCTTTATTTTTTAGGTGTGTAACAATATATCGTGTCACAATATATTGCAATACAAAAATGCAACAATATGTATCCTGGATAGTGAATATGTGTTGTATATAGTTCACCCAAAATGAAAATTACTGAGTTTTAGTGTCAGTACTATATATATAGTGTTGAATATAATGTATAATAATGCAATGAGGGAATATTTATGAGTCCTGATAATGCCAAATGTCTTCTGAGACCAGTAAAAAGTGGCCTACATTATTTTAAATATATCTAGTCAGTGACGGAGTGCAAGCATATTCATCTAAAATAATTCTGTATATTCAGCATCATGAATATTTTTATTCATTGTCCTGTGCATTGGGTTACAGCACCAAGTCCAAGCCTATTCATTTCCACCCCAAATGTAATACCAAATTTAGCATTTACAGTACATTTTTTGTTAACCTTTTACCATATGTCTTGGAGTATCGCAATAATATCATATCGTGAGATCCGTATCGTGATATGTATCGAATCGTGACATGACGGTATTGTTACACCCCTATTATTTTTAAGAGTGTATTTAGGGTTAGGACTATGTTTGTTTGACAAGGACCAACAAAAATGACACAGGAATACAGACTGCTTGGAAAATCAACCTTTGGTAGTTTAATGGTTAAGGGTCTGATCTTGTTGCATACTGTGTGTTATGATTTGATATATTTAACATTACTTTCTAGAGTCTAATATATGAAAGTGTAAAATCTCTGTTTGGTCGGAGAAATAGCCATGTGGACACACTGCAAAGAAAAATTTCTTCATATTTTTGTCTTATTTTGCATTTTGTTTTTGTCTTACAAATATCTAAACATTCTTAAATCAAGATACATTTACTTGAGAAGCAAAATGACTTAAGATATTATATCAAATATTACGTGAGTTCATGCTTAAAACAGGAAACAAAATCTGTCCATGGAGCAAAAAAAAAAAAAAAACTTCAAAGGGAAAACAAGATTATTTTTCTTGCCCCACGGACAGATTTTTCCTGTTTTAAGTATATACTCACTTTTTTTTTTTTTTTCTTTTCTTTCTTTTTTAATTTTTTCAGTTCAAGTTACTTTGCTTCTCAAGTAAATGTATCTTTATTTAAGAATGTTTAGATATTTGTAATGGAAAAGACAAAAACACAAAATTACACAAAAATACTAAATAAATTTTTTTTTTTTTTTGAAGTGCAGTTCTCCGACATGTTTCCTGATCCCATTTCCTTCTCCTCCTCTATTGCTTCCTGTCACCACTCTTCTGTTCTATCATAATAAAGGCATAAATGGCAAAAATACAACTTTAAAAAGTCTCAGTTTGATAAATCTCTATTACTCATTCCCATTTGTTGCTCTGCAGGGTCGTCCTCCATGGCGAGAAGATGATTGCGGCTGTTAGTCCTGAATCAGTGGAGGTCTTCAACTTTAAAGATGAATTTGGCCTCACTGAGCAGGAGGTAAATATAATCTGAGATACAAAACCATGTTTATGGGAGATGTAAATAATTTATAAAGGTACACAATGTAGCTTTTAGCCCTCTAGCGATTAAGAAACAAACTGCGTGCATTTTGCGGAAGACACGCGCCAAAGCAGCCGGAGCAACTTTACTCTATTTACAGATATGATCATGAGACACACACGGGCGAGTGACGTATGTAGGCCTACACAATTTCCCTCGAAAACCATCCTGACGGGTTTAAAATATAAACACTTTAATAACAGGTTTACCATAGTGAATCAGGGTAAGGCAAAAACACGTTTTGGAAGGAATGATGTATTGACCCGTTATTTAAATGTTGTTCATTTTGAACCAAAAAAAAAGTTGCGTAGTGTACCTTTAAATAACAATGTCACTGAAGTATTATGTTTCCTAGAAGAAAAACAATGGATTAAGCAAACCAACAAACAGCAAGATTATTGAGATTAAGGGAGACTGGGGCTAGTTGTCACATTGTTTTGACAATGTCTATAAATAAACTGACTTTCAAAAATAAACACTCTTGACAAATATAAAGTAAAATGTGTGACATCTAGCCCCAGTCTCCCTTACAGGAAAGTAAGCACTAACAGCTGTCTCTCTATTCCACAGGCTCTGGCAGTGAGTGATCATTTCCCGCTCTGCATCACTGTAAATCAAGCGCAGAGGAGAGGATAACAACATTCTCCATTTACACTTTTACTGCTCGTCTGATGAGAATGAAGAACAGCTTATTATAAAATGAAGCAGTTGTAACATAATCAGAGATTCAGAAAGTGAGCGTTCAGTGCTTTATTTAGAGTATCTGTGTAGAGAAGAACAGAAATGCTTCACTGAAAGAAGAAAAGTTTCCAGTGCTTGTTAATTATGAACCAGCGGTCTGCAGTGTTGGTTTACCAGTTGCTATGAGACAGTAGAGTTAGTTTGCAAGGCTGTTACCCATTTAACCCATCTACATTTCTCCATTAATTAACTCCATACATCTGTAAAAGTGCTTTATATTGACATTTACATGTAACTTCTACAATAAAGTTCTATCAAATGAAACAGAAGTAAACAGAAGATTTACTTCAGAAAATGATTCAGAGTATTTTAGGTGCAGTGAACTGCGTTTCATCCGAGCTGATCGGTAGCTGTGGGAATATTAAAAATGCCATTCCTGGCGTAGAAAGTGTTCCGTACAATCCCAGATCTCCCGCTGGCTGGAGTCTTGCAGTCAATCTCATAGTCACCTGAGGAAACAAAATCAGTGGAAGATTTTCATAATGACATGTAGCCATTATTGTTAAGCTAATATTTTGCTATTAAACACTGAACGTTCAGCATCAACCATTTTACTAATACTACTAACTGTATTTGTTTTTATATACACTACTATTCAACAGTTTGGGGTCAGTAAGATTTTTTTTAAAATAAATTAACCCTTTTATTCAGCAAGGATGTGTAACAGATGTAGGCTAGCCACAGATGCTAAAGATTGTGGCCTTTAGCCTCCTTGTTAGAGCACCCAACTTCCATGCCAGCGAACCGGGGTTCGAGTCCCACTTAGAGCGGGCGATGCATTACATACATTAATACTTACTATTCATCAAAAAAGTGTCACGTTTTCAATATTGATAATAATCAGAAATTTTTGATTAGCATATTAGAATGATTTCTGAAGGATCATGTTACAAAAGTTATAAATTCCCACTTTCCTCACCTAGTCTCCATCCATAATCCCAGGACGAGAGAATCGGGTAATCAAACTTTTCTTCAGGGCCTTTTTGGGCTCGTTTCCTCAGGTACAGATGTCGTCCTTTGCCTTCGTGGGAGAATCCCTGATAAAGAGCCGCTTTAGTCTGCGGGCTCACGGGCCTCATCAGAGGGGCTTCACTCAGGGACCGCCGCACTATCGCGGGCGCCTCGCGCTGCTTCTCCTGCATGTGGACCACAGGGGGCAGCGTGAGTTTACTGGCAGATGGAGGGTTAAAAAGCCCGATGGACTTGGACCTTCGAGACGTGAATGTTGTCGGGTATTCTTTGCTGTATTTCATCTTCCACGCCAGCCGCGTGTAAGCCTCCTTCAGGATCAGCTCACGGTAGAAGTTCTGGTCCTGGGTGGTCAGCAGGTTCCTCATGTCTCCTGTGAGCTCTGACCGCGTCTCGTACTGATTAACGGGACAGTGAGGCCACAGAAACCTAAGAGGTGAAGAGCCGACCAATCGGAGGGAAGATCACTCAGCAGCGGGAGAGACGAGAGGCCATATAAACAAACACACACTAAATGTGCTGACAGAAGAACAAAAGAGACTCACTGCAGAGAAAGAATCAGTTTCAGCAGAGAAAGAAGACAAGAAAAACGATAGGGTCTCAAAGAGAGAAATACAAAAAAATGACAAAAAGGATCCCCTCTGTAAAGCCACCATCCCCTTTAGATTAACAGTGTTGTGTATATTATGGAAATCTTATCATGTAAATGACATTTTAAAATTCTCTATATGATAATTAACAAATTATAAATAACAGCGATTGACCAATCAGAACTCAGAACGCATAGTCACGCCAGAGCTTTCGTCATTTTTCGCGCTTGTTCAAAAGGATCAGGAGAACGGTTCAAGCGCATCTTTTGACGTTTTTTTTTTTTTAAAAAGAAGAGAACAGAAGGTATGATATTACTTGTGACAACAATGGTGACAACAAAATATTCAGACAATCAGATCAACTCTGGACATCACAAAAAGCTAATAAAAAACCACAGCAAAAATAAAAGCAAATAGTTGGAATTAAAGAAAATAATAGGACCATTCAGCTGCATAATTTATTCATGCGGCGATGCATGCTGGGTATTTTGTACTATTGTTCCCAGCATGCATTGCGGCATGACACTTTTGATTGTCACCATTGTTGAGATTCATGTGCTGATTCTTGATGTCTTTGTGTGTCATCTTACAACCTCTTTTGTGTTGTTGTTGTTGTTTTTAATGTTCTGATTGGTTTTGTTGCATTGTAACATTTCAGTGATGTTCGGTTGTGAGATCTCAATCGGTTATGAGATTTCAGTGATGACCTGTTTTGTTCCAATATGACATTTCAATAATGGTCGGTTTTGTTCTTTTACGAGATTTATATGATGGTCGGTTTTGTTCGGTTGCAAGATCCTTAATCGGTTTCATTTTGCTATGAGATTTCAATGATGGTGACTTTGGCTATGTGTCAGTTTTGTTTTGTTTTGAGATCTCAATAATAATCAACTTTGTTCCATTATGAGATTTCAATGATAGTTTTGTTTCTTTACGAGATTCCAGTGATGGCCTGTTTTGTTCCATTACGACATTTCAATAATGGTCAGTTTTGTTTTGTTACAAGATTTCATTGACGGTCGGTTTTATGCGGTTATGAGATTTCAATGATGGTCGGTTTTGTTCCTCTACGGGATTTGAATATGACCGTTTTTTTTCCATTACGAGATTTTAATGTCTCTTGGTTTTGTTTCCTAATGAGATTTTAATGACAATTGGTTTTCATTGTCAGTCAGTTTTGTTCAGTTACGAGATCTCAATAAAGTACGTACAAGATCTCAGTGATGGTCGGTTTTGTTCAACTGCGAGATCTCAATGACGGTCGGTTTTGTTTCTTTGTTCTTTTACGAGATTTCAAAGACAGTCGGTTTTGTTTCATTACAAGATTTCGATGACAGTCGTTTTTGTTCCTTTACAAGATTTTAATGACGGTCGGTTTTGTTCCTTTACGAGATCTCAGTGATGGTCGGTTTTGTTTATTTACGCGGTCTCAATAAAGTATGTTTTGTTCAGTAACGAGATCTCAGTGATGGTCGGTTTTGTTCAATTGCGAGATCTCAATGACGGTCAGTTTTGTTTCTTTGTTCTTTTACGCGATTTCAAAGACAGTCGGTTTTGTTTCATTACAAGATTTCGATGACAGTCGGTTTTATTCCTTTACGAGATTTGAATGAAGGTCGGTTTTGTTCCTTTACGAGATCTCGGTGAAGGTCGGTTTTGATCATTTACGAGATTTGAATGACGGTTGGTTTTGTTCCTTTACGAGATCTCGGTGATGGCCGGTTTTGTTCATTTTTATGAGATCTCATGACGGTAGGTTTTGTTCATTTACGAGATCTCAGTGACGGTCAGTTTTGTTCCTTTACGAGATTTGAATGACGGTCGGATCTGTTCCTTTATGAGATCTCGGTGACGGTCGGTTTTGTTCATATATGATATTTGAATGACGGTCAGTTTTGTTCCTTTACGAGATCTCGGTGATGGTTGGTTTTGTTCCCTTACGAGATTTGAATGACGGTCGGTTTTGTTCCCTTACGAGATCTCGGTGGCGGTCGGTTTTGTTCCTTTACGAGATTTGAATGACGGTCGGTTTTGTTCCTTTACGAGATCTCGGTGAAGGTCAGTTTTGTTCCTTTACGAGATTTGAATGACGGTCGGATTTGTTCCTTTATGAGATCTCGGTGGCAGTCGGTTTTGTTCCTTTACGAGATTTGAATGACGGTCGGTTTCGTTCCTTTACGAGATCTCGGTGAAGGTCAGTTTTGTTCCCTTACGAGATCTCGGTGACGGTCAGTTTTGTTCCCTTACGAGATCTCAGTGACTGTCGGTTTTGTTCCTTTACGAGATCTCAGTTACGGTCGGTTTTGTTCCCTTACGAGATCTCGGTGACGGTCAGTTTTGTTCCCTTACGACATCTCGGTGATGGTCGGTTTTGTTCCTTTATGAGATTTGAATGACGGTCGGTTTTGTTCCTTTACGAGATCTCTGTGACGGTCGGTTTTGTTCCCTTACGAGATGTCTGTGATGGTCGGTTTTGTTCCCTTACGAGATCTCTGTGATGGTTGGTTTTGTTCCCTTACGAGATCTCTGTGATGGTCAGTTTTGTTCCCTTAAGAGATCTCTGTGATGGTCGGTTTTGTTCCTTTACAAGATTTGAATGACGGTCGGTTTTGTTCCTTTACGAGATCTCAGTGACGGTCAGTTTTGTTCATTTACGAGATCTTGGTGACGCTTGGTTTAGTTCCTTTATGAGATCTCGGTGAAGGTCGGTTTTGTTCCTTTACGAGATCTCAGTGACAGTTGGACTTTACTTGTTGAGGCACATGACTATTAACTAATTAAGTAATATTTCATTATGCAGATTAAAATTCAGCTTTGCATCACAGAAATAAATCATATTTTAAAGTATATTAAAATACAAAACCATGAGTTTAAATTGTAATTAATATTTCACAATATTACTGTTAATTTTTTATCAAATAAATGCAGGCTTGATGAGCATATGCGACTTCTTTCAAAAACATTAAAAATAGTAATGAAAAAAATAGTGCTTCCATGTAAGCTGTAAGAACTAATTAAAGAACTGTATCATTTGTGATGTGACGTAATGTAGGGATTATTTTTGCCCCAGGGTTACACCCCTTATTTTCTGGGGTTTATTTTAACCCTTTATTCAGTACAGTTTATGACGACTGTACTGGGGCATTGGACAGTATGTGATGGACTATTTTACACCAGGGTGCACCCTTCATACAGTACAGGGTTGTGGCCCGATTCGAGGCTTGTCGCAAATGATTTTTTGTCCAAAAAAATCCTCTATTGTGTGGTGTCATTACAGTTATTTGACTGCTTCCAATCAAGATGGAGAGTCCTTGATCTCAAATCATAAATATCAATTTGAGTTTGAGGACGCTCTCGACGTCTCGATCAGGAGCAGTTAAATAATTGTAATTACACCACACAGAGGATTTTTTTGGACAAAAAATCGTTTGCGGGGTGCAAATCAGGCTAAAATCTGGTTTAAAATCTTCAAGTGTGTGGCCAGCCTTAGTATTTTGTTTAGTCTTGTTTCCAGTCCAAATATCTAAAAATTCTTAAATCTGATTTACTATTTCATTCCCTCGATTTGCTAAATCGTACGCACGCTTTACTAAGTCGTTCCCTCGATTTGCTAAATCGTGTGTACGATTTACTATTAGTAATTAGTAAATCATGTGCAGGTTACCATGACGGAGATCAGTGTTTGCTTTAGTTTGGGACAGAAACAAGAAACAAAATTATTTTTCTTACCCCATTGGCAGATAATTGTGCTTGTTTTTAACAAAAACTCACTTCATTTTGATTTTTTTATGTCATTTTATTTATCTAGTAAAAGCATCTGGATTTAAGAATTCTTAGATATTCAGACTGGAAGCAAGACAAAAACACTAAATAAGAAAAATATTTTTTACAGTGTAATCCATTTACATTAATAACTCTGTTACTGCAACCTGAGATCATGCTATATTGCAGAAATCAGCTAGAAGATTAAAAACACAAAAGTTATTCTAGGATGACACACAAAGACAAAGAATCAACACATGAATCTCAACAATGGTGACAATCAAAAGTGTCATGCTGCAATGCTTGCTGGGAACAATAGTACAAAACTCCCAGCATGCATCACAGCATGAATAAATTATGCAGCTGAATTGTCCTATTATTTTCTTTAAACTATTTGCTATTTTGTTGTCACCATTGTTGAGATTCATACGCTGATTGCTTATATCTGTGTTTGTCATTGTAGTTTATAGTTTTCTGCTCATGGTTTTTATTTTATATTATAAGAGTTAAGAGACCAACTAATGGAAACACCAATCACCATTATGGTGACTTCAAACGAGTGTTAAATTTCTGTTAATTCTCAAGAACTTCTGTAGATGAATGACAGAAATAAAGTCAATCTGGTTAGTAATATGTGAAGCTGTAATGATGTTTGTGGAGTCATTTAATCCTCCTCTGCTGAGATCTGGAGAGATTTAATGTCTTTTATCTTCAGTTGATTTCATCTAAGGCTGTGGCTGAAGTCTGTTGTAGCTCTTGTGCTCTGGTTTCTGTCTTATTTTAATATTACTTATGTAACGGACGTAGGCCAGTAAGAGCTGTTTGTGTAAACCTTATACACGCTAGTGGCAGCCATCTTTAGCCTCCTTGTTAGAGCATCTGATTCCCACGCTGGAGAACCAGGTTTGAGGCCTGCGCAAAGCGAGGTAAGTGGGACCTGAGGTGAGGGGTTACATTGGTGCCGTGACCCGGATGGGAGTGAGTTTTAGGGGGTGAGCGTAACAGACGTAGATCAGTAAGAGCTGTGCATGTAAACCTCACTCCCCTGATCTCAAGAGGCGCTCTAGAGACTGTGGTTAATATATTATATGAATATAGACCATTATATTAGTTTTAATAATTTTATGTACTTTTATCATCTTTTTTTATTTGTACATAGCTTTGGTTTTAGTTTAGAAATAAGTTGAAGTACTAAAGTTACCTAATTTCAGTTATTCATCTAATATTTAACTTTATTTCAGCTTCATTTCCATTTCCGAAATTTATTTTTAATAGTTTTAGTTAACAATAACAACACTGGCTGGATGTTATTTTTTATTTTAATTAGCAGGGAATACAGGTTTGAAACTTGAGGGTGAGTAAATAATGATAATTGTAATTTTGCCTGAATCTTTTAATCAGGTGTTGTAGTGTTTAAATCTGTCCTGAAGGTGGCAGCAGAACGTTTCTGGACTTTTTAAATCTAAAATATTACAAATTCAATCCCACTGCAAACAGACACAAAGCACTTTTTCTCCCCTGTAGACTAATTTAAAATCAAATTAAGGCTTTTAATTCAAGTTACACTCAAATTTCCAAGACATAACATGAACACAAGCGCTAATCCTGCCTAAACAAAGCACAAGGAAATCATGAATAATGTGCATGACCTTTGGAACTATAAATATGCATGTTTGTTTGATAATACATTTGCTGTACTGTATTCAGGGTCGCTTCTGTGGATCAAGGTGGCCTCTTCGCTTCCTGTTAGTGAGTCTAAACAACACAGTTACACAGTTAAAGGAACAGTTCACCTAAAAAAAAAAAAAAAAAAAAAAAAGACATTTGATCATTTACTAACTCACGTAAACAATGCTGGAAAAAAAAAAATGCATAATTAATGAGACATTGTAGATTCTGAATTCTTTATTCCAGTCAGTTTTAATAAGCAAATGTACATCAAATCTACTCACGTGTTTCACAATAAGGCACTAATGGCTAAATACAAAATACGCCCCTTGCCCTTAAAACACTTACAAAATACTTCACCACTGGAGTATCAAAACTAGTAGAGAATTAAGACAAACAAAGATCTGAAGAATGTAAAAGATCTGCATAAACCTATTACTGTGACATGTTCATATTAGAGTCTTCAAAAAGCCAGAAAATCTGATTAAATGTGAAAATACTGGATCTTGAGGGCTTTGCAAGTCTAAAATCTTGATATATAGTAATTGTTTTATTTATTTCCCCTTTGTCTCTAAACTATTCAATATGTAGCGGTGAAACCGTTGAGATGAGTACAGAAGTGCTTGATTTGAAGTCCAAGTGTTTTGATTTGTGAGTAAATAAACGTCACAGCTCAGTTTATGCAGTGAGAATCGAACACAGACATGGAAATGTTATAATATGTGAATTAAAAGTGACAGTATGTTAGAAAGAGACGAACAATTAGAGTCATTATCAGTAGTAAAGAGACGTTTGGGTGTGAAACCCTGATCAGTTTGTTCATACACGGTCATTTTATCTTTTGAACACTCAACCTTAAACTTGCTATGCTGAACTAAATCGACAAACAGGAAATGTACAATTCATGCATCATAACAACATGCCGTCAACGTTACCGTCATAATGCGTCACATTCCAGTCAAAAACCTGATCAAGTGCAAAGTTCAACAAAATGAAGAAGGTCTAAATGATTCGCTCGCTGATGCCTTCTTTTTATTTTTATTTTTACAGTGTCTTTCTCTCTCTCAGGAGTGTTTTGGGTTAACCGCAGGGAATTATGGGACAGTGACTTGGAAGGGTGAGCCTGGGATGTGTTCGTCTCCCCATTTAACTGCCAGGACGTAGTTGCCCCGCTCCTTTAAGATGTAGCTGACATTGTACTGCATGTTTCCCATGTGTTTTACCAAGATCTCCTCGCAGGGCGTCAGAGGACCATGAACACCGACCAGGAGCATGTTCTTCCCTGGGAAACAAAGACACAGATGCAAGGTTGTTCAGCACCTAAAAGTACAGGCAACTAAATGTAAAACTATTAGAGGGATTAACACACACACACACACACACAAAAAATAGTAATAATAATAATTATTGCAATATATTTATTATGTATATACAGTGCAAAAACAATACTGTAAATATAAAATGAATAATTGTACAGTGGTTTCAAAAAAAATATGATAAAAATTTATATACACAAATTATTAACAACAATAATAATAATAATAATAATAATAATAACAATAACAATAACAAAATTATATAAATAATGTAATTTTTTATTAATAATAATTATAATTAATATATAGTACTTTTATACATCTAATTTTATACATCTTATACACATATATATAAATTATTATTATTATTATTATTATTATTATTATTATTATTATTATATAAATTTTATTTCTTTCTTTATTAATTATATAATGTAGGGTGAATTTAGGTTAATTGGGGACACTTTTTCCAAGTCATCTCAATGGCAAAAAGTATCTCAATCACCCTGAATTCACCCTATTAAATTAATAATAAAAATAAATTACATACACACACGTATATTATATATATATATATATATATATATATATATATATACATACACACACACACACAAAATATGAAAAGCTTTTTGTTGAATGCATGTGTGTACATCTTTCCTAGTAATAAACTGAGGTCTCACCTGCTTTACTGCAGTCGACAGAGAAAGTCGCTTTCTGCCCCACGAAGGCCTTACTGAGACCTGGACCTCGACTGAGAACCTTACTGGCGTCAGATGCAGCTCTGGGGGATGCGCTGTAGGAGTTCACGCTGCTCTGCCTGGTCACTGACTCCACCATCAGAGTGGACATCTCGCTGGCGTTGGTCACGTTCACCAGCCGTGGACCTGAAGACCAAATTCAGAGTTGGACATGTCGACTAACAACTGAATCTCAATCCGTTATCAAACACCATCATACTGAATCGTTTAGGTTCAGATCAGACATCCAGTTCTACACACCTGTGACTTTGGCCTTAAATGGGCTTCCAGTGATGTGGTTGGGGCCACCATATTTGATAGTGATGATGTAGTTTCCAGGGGCCATTGGTGTGTAGTGCACTTTAAACCCTTCGGGACACTCCTGACACTCCATCTTCACCTTCGACGGGCCCTCAATAGTGACAGACAGAGATCCAGGCCCAGCTTTGGTGTTATTGATGATAAACTCGGCCTGGTTACCTGTCAGAGGAGACGTGAGAATGTAGGATGATGAACTGTTTCATGACAACTACAATATTCTCATTTCCTGCTTCCCTCCACTAAAGCATGGCACATTTTCCATGTTCACATTTTACATCTCAATGAATGGAAGTGAGAAATGTAGATCTTCTTTAAAGTCATTTTACTGCACAAATGTAGAGTTAAATTAATGAATGTTAATGAATATTAGCTGGTTATTTAAAATGATTAGAAATTAAATCAATATTCAGGGATTGACTTTATGGGGAGTGTAGAACCTACCGTGTAGTTCATGCCTACCCTAGTACACAAACAATATATTAATTTTTTTTCTTTAAAAAACATACCCTCATTGGGTTAAATCATACACTCCCCTTGCTGAGAGACGATAAACAGCGAACATTCGTCTGTTCAACATCAATCCAGTGCTGGTTTACACTGACACTATCAGACTTGAACAGCTGGAGGCTATTCAGACACTTTGTAGGAACAGGCCATTGTAAAGCCAAATTTATTCTTTCCTCCAAGTCAACCATGTGGCTTTTTTGTCTTTAGACTTATGCAGTTGAAATAGATTTCTAGAGAGGCATAATAATGCTGCCGACATTTTGAATCGGTTCTGGAGCAGAGCTATACGTCTCAGTGAGCTTTTGACTTTTTCTGCAACTTCCCAAGTTATTAGACGAGTTACAATGAAGACATACATTTGTTCTGGATGTGATCCATGAGAAATAGGTTAGGTAATCCAAGATCCTTCTGTTTAAATCATTTTTCTAAAACAATGGGGAGCGTTCAACATGAGCGAGAGAGCGTAACTTCCTTTCGACATGCCAAGTCAAAAGGAAACATCAAGCAATCAATATTCATAGTGCTGAAAACACATTAAGGAAACTTTTATTTCTGCATAATTGTTTTTAGCCCTGTGCCAACAAGTAATGCATGTCCAATTAATGTCAAAAGCATTACCTGTGGTTCCTCTTTCCAGACCGGCTCCATAGGCAGTGACGAGTCCGGCATCGCCACTCTGTCCCGGTTCTCCCACGCGAACCTGGAACGGACTGCCAGGGATGTGCGTCCCATTGAACTTCACGTCGATGACGTGGATGCCGTTCTCTCGCGGGATGAAACGGATAGCGTACTTGTCTGGAAAACGAAGGGTAAATTAACCAGAGCGCCAAAAGAAGAACAGGAGCAGAACTAATGACAAAAATAATGGCGATTCTCAGCGGAAAAAGGCCTGCAATTCCCGTATATTATATACCTTTTACCTAAAATTTAAGTTTAGACAAGTGGCTCTACTAACACAATGTCCTATGTTAGCATGCAATTCATTATTTCCATGTTAATCTGAGTTTTTGTTCTAACTAGAAAGCAGTCTACAATTGGATGTTGGGTGACAAGATGCTTGTTATATGAAGCATGTGTTTTATGGAGACAAAATGGGTTGAAAATGCAGTTTCATGTTAAAATAATATAAAAGTCCTTTCACTTTTAGTTACAACAGAAAATGATTTAATGCTTGAAATGCGTCACATCTAGTTAGGACAGGTTGTTAAAGCTCATTATCATCTCACCTTGCTCTAGTTCAGACACCACACACTCCTCCAGCGCTCCGGATGGGCTGTGAACTTTGGCATCGATGTTGCCCTTTGCCCCGTTCAGACGCACTGCAAATGATGCGGGCTGGTTCACCTTCAGACCCGACTCCTACATTAGTGAATCAACAGTTTAGAACATCTCAACAGACCTATGGAGCCAGTGCATTCTGGGAAAGGCTGCTTATGCGCGTACACTGCCGTTCAAAAGTTTGGGGTTGGTACATTTTTTTAT
Organism: Mylopharyngodon piceus; assembly: GCA_039654765.1. Lineage (NCBI taxonomy): Eukaryota > Metazoa > Chordata > Actinopteri > Cypriniformes > Xenocyprididae > Mylopharyngodon > Mylopharyngodon piceus. Next base: position 1,382,530 of record CM077452.1, on the reverse strand, counting down.
GCTTTTGAAAGAAATCTCTTATGCTCATAAAAATTGCATTTATTTGATCAAAAATACAATAAAAAATTGTGAAATATTATTATAATTTTAAATAGCTGTTTTCTATGTGAATATATTGTAAAATGTAATTTATTCCTGTGATCAAATCTGAATTTTCAGCATCATTACTCCAGTCTTCAGTGTCACATGACCCTTCAGAAATCATTCTAATATGCTGATAAAATAAATAATAAAACAATATATATATTAAAACCGCTTAATATTTTTGTGGAAAACTTGAAACATTTCTTTCAGGATTCTATGATGAATACAAAGTTAAAAAAAAAAAAAAAAAAAAAAATAAATAAATAAATAAATAAAAATAATAATAATAATTAATAATACTAATAATAATAATAATAATAATAATAATATTTTAATAATAATAATAATAGGCTAATGATAATAAGAAAAAAATAAAATAAAAATAAGAATCTTTTGCAATATTATAAATGTCTTTACTGTCACTTTTGATCAATTTAATGGATTCTTGCTGAATATAAGTATTAATTTCTTTCACAAAAATATTTTTACTGACCCCAAACTTTTGGTAGAGAATAAAAGGTATATATATATATATATATATATATATATATATATATATATATATATATATATATATATATATATATATATATATATATATATATATATATATATATATATATATATATATATATATATATATATATATATATATATATTTTAAATGTTTTAAATATGCATAATAAAATAAAAATATAAGCAAAATAAAAGCTTAAAAACATGACATTTATATACTGATAAACTCACCTGGACTCACCCTAAGATCAGCTAAAGCTGAGAGAGATCTGACAATTTGACAACAGAGAAAATGAGAACTACAGGGTTTGCTAAACTAAACTACAGAGAATAATGGGATGCGGTTAGATGAAGGTTTCTAGCAGTCGGTGTCGTCTTCCTCTCTCTGCTTCAACTGATCCTACTGTGAGCTTTACAACGGTTGATTCTGTTAAAAGCCTTTAAATGAAACACAAGAGAAACACCAGAACAGCCACACAAAGACGAGTGATGTCCGACAGCTATTCAAAGACGAGTTCACTAGATATATCTGATCCAAAATGGAGTGAGCTGCCTATGTAGACAACATGAAGTCATCATGTGTGCGCTCCTGATGTGAAGCCTGGTCTAAAATGTAGACAGCTACATTATGCTGCCTTCTAAGATACCTCGTTTTAGCCACAAAAATAATAATAATAATAATAATAATAATAATAATAATAAATGTTTCTTGAGCAGCAAATCAGCATATTAGAATGATACAGACCCCAAACTCTTAAACAGTAGTGCACTTCATATGAAAAGCCCTATTTGTGTAGAAGTGAGCTGCCTATGTAGACAGCGATGTAGCTAACTAGTATGTATGTATGTATGTTAACTGCTGTATAAATTTATAACATATTTAAGGGAAAGTATTTGTGTCATTACATAGAAACTGCCATATAAATAACATCTGCGCTGAGTTTCACCGCTTTCCATTGTAAGAGTCACGCTGGTTATTTTGAGAAGTGAACAGCTGTACTTTGATAGCTGCGGACATGCGTCTGTGTGTTGATGTTTCCTCATGTCTCACCTGAAGACTGGTAACAGTAAGTCGGCGGGCGTCGTCTACGGGAGCGCACACGGGCACCAGGAACGGGCTGTCGGGAATGTGCTCGTCGTTGAACTTTATAGACACTTCGTAGTCGCCTGCAAACAGTTTTGAGATAAGGTACGTATGCATTAAATGAAGGGATACAAGCTCTTAAATTGCATCACATTGAGGAATACAACATTTTAAAAGCAGCACAGGACAGAAAGGCATTGGTCTGTGTGTGTTTATATATACCAGGTTCTTGAGCTACATAGGAGACGCCGCATGACCCATCCTTCCTTTCCTCAAATGAGATTTCTGCACGACTGGGACCCTCAACGGCGATGGACAGACCGCCAGCGCCCGCCTCCCGCGTCCACACATTAAACTCAGCTACATGACAGATCAGGACAAACATTCATATATATTTAAAAACACACTGTGGGTCACCAGCAGTGTTATATACAGTTCAATCTCATGAAGACAGAAAATAAGCTGAATAAATGCATTATATTTGTGGAATGAAAAATGAAGCCTTAAAAAGGACTTTAATTTTTTTTTTATTAAAAAAAAATTAATATTTTTTTTAAAGATGACATTTAAATATATTCTCCTCCCCTTTTCCACCTTTTTATTAAAATTTAAATTAAATTAAAATATTAAAAATAAATGTGAAATTATAAAAAAAAAAATATATATATAATGTATAACATTTTAAATAACATTTTTATTTTATTTTTTTATCATCCATAAACATCTGGTGAGTAAGTAATTAAATATTTCTTTATGGAGTTTGTGGTAAAGAACAAAAAAAAGATGGTGTAATGAGTGAAAAAAAGATTTTTTCCAACAAGATATTTTCCACATTTTTTAAATTAAAATTAAAATAAAATATTAAAATAAATGTAAAATTAAATTACAGGCAAAATAAAATTAAAAGGCAATGTATAAAATTTCACGCATTACAAAACATTCTGTAATGAGCAACGTGACATTTAAATATATGTTCCACCTTAACCAGCAATTAAAAAAAAAAATTAAATTAAATTAAAATATTAAAATACATGTCTTTTTTGTTTAAGGTAGTATTTGTTGTAATGCCTGTAATTTAATTTAATTTTACATTTAAAGATATTTTCCACCCTTTTTCTTAACTAGAATTAAAATTATATTAAAATAAATGTAAAATTAAATTAAAAGTAAAATTAAATTACAGGCAGTACAACAAATACTACCTTTAACATACACATTTATAATCTTTTTATAATGTATAAAATTTTAATTAACATTTTATCATCATTTAGAAACATCTTTGTGTTCCACGGAATAAAAAGAGTAATTTGAGTGAGTAAATAATTAAACATTTCTTTATGGAGCTCATGGTTAAAAAAAAAAAAAAAAAAATTTATTAAAACAAATTTTAAATTAAATTGCAGGCAGTACTACAAATACTACCAAAATGTACAACATTTTATAATGCTTTTATAACGTATACATTTTAGGTAACACTTTAGTTTTGGGTCCAATTCTCACTAACTAATTGTTTATTAGCATGCATATTACTCAGATGTTGGCCGTTTATTAGTACTTATAAAGCAGATATTAATACCTTATTCTGCATGACCATATTCTAACTACCTTAACTACCTTACTAACTATTAATAAGCAGTAATTAGAGGTTTACTGAGCCAAAAAGTCACAGTTAATAGTGAGAATTGGACCCTAATCTAAAGTGTGACCAAATTTGAATGAACAATATGTTGTCATTCATACCTGGCACGCTCGCCTCGGCCTTCTCCAGACCAGGACCACCCGCTCGCACCTTATGGGCCCCACCTTCACCCAGCGGGCCCACGGTGAACTGGAAGGGGCTTCCTGGCACATGCTGGCCACGGTACTTCACACTAACAGTGTGTACGCCCATCTCATGGGGCACGAAGCGGACGCAGTAGGTGTGGTTTCCCACCGCCACAATCTCAGCAGCTTCTGTGGCTCCTGACGGGCTGGTGACCTGTGCCGAGACGTCGTGAATGTCGATTTCTGGGGAGAACAAAGAGAAGAAGGATTCTTGGGAGAGCTGGATGGAGAGAGAGAGAGAGAGAGAGATGGAGGAACGGTCGCTCAGCTGTTCTGACGTCTGCGCTTTCTCAAGGTTTTGCAAGCAACATACCAGAGAGATGATACTTACAGCACTCAGATTTATTACAAGAAGAGTTCAGCCAAAATGGAAATGGTAAAACTTTACAATAAGGTTCCATTTGTTAACATAAATTAACTATAATAAAAATAAAAAATAAAAATACACTACCGGTCAAATGTTTGGAACAATTACGTGATTTTGATACTTTGAAAGAAAAAACAAATTGTTAAATATTATTACAATTAAAAGTAATTTATTTCTGTGGTCAAAGCTGAATTTTCAGCATCATTACTCCAGTCTTCAGTGTCACATGATCCTTCAGAAATCATTCTAATATGCTGATTTGATGCTCAATAAAAATAGAAAATAGAAAATTTATTTTAAATTGTAATAATATTTCACTGTTTTACTGTATTTTTGATTAAATAAATGCAGCCTTGATGAGCAGAAGAGACTTAATTATTCCAAACTTTTGACCGGTAGTAAAAAAAGAAAGAAAAAGAATCATTTATTAAATGTAGTTAAATGTTATGGTATGTTCAAGTCACATAGGAAAGATTGCATTTATGAGCTGAACACAAACACACAGCGCACATTCCTTTTTCGTCATTTTATAGATGTAGAGTTAAAAAATCTTGTTGAATTTTCCCAGGAATACCAATTTCAACATTTACTAATACATTATTAAAATCAAAAGCTGTATCTGTTAATATTATTTAATGGATCTGAACAAAAATTAACTAACAATGAATAGTTTTATTTTTATTAACTAACATTAACAAAGATTAATACATACTGTAACAAATATATTGCTCATTCTTAAAGGATTAGTTCACTTCAGAATTAATTTCCTGATAATTTACTCACCCCCATGTCATCCAAGATGTTTATGTCTTTCTTTCTTCAGTCGAAAAGAAATGAAGGTTTTTGAGGAAAACATTCCAGGATTTTTCTCCATATAGTGGACTTCACTGGGGTTCAATGGGTTGAAGGTCCAAATGTCAGTTTCAGTGCAGCTTCAAAGAGCTCTACATGATCCCAGACGAGGAATAAGAGTCTTATCTAGCGAAACCATCGGCCATTTTCTAAAAAAAATAAAAATTATATACTTTAACCACAAACGCTCGTCTTGCACTGCTCTGCGATGCGCCACACATTACATAATCATGTTGGAAAGGTCACGCGTGACGTAGGTGGAAATACCACGGTAGGGCGAAAAATTTTCTCCTGCAACTTCTAAATCGTCGGACATCGTTGTTTTACCTTTTTTTGTAAAGGGCGTTTGACTTCGTCTTTGCACATTCACTTTATAAACACTGGATCGGTACTTCCGCCTACGTCACGCGTGACCTTTCCAATGTGATTATGTAATGCATGGCGCATCACAGAGCAGTGCAAGACGAGCATTTGTGGTTAAAAAGTATATGCATGTTTATTTTATTTTTTTTTAGAAAATAGCCGATGGTTTCTCAAGACTCTTATTCCTCGTCTGGGATCGTGTAGAGCTCTTTGAAGCTGCACTGAAACTGACATTTGGACCTTCAACCCGTTGGTCCCTGTTGAAGTCCACTATATGGAGAAAAATCCTGGAATGTTTTTCTCGAAAACCTCAATTTCTTTTCGACTGAAGAAAGAAACACAATCATCTTGGATGACATGGGGGTGAGAAAATTTTCAAGAAATTTTAATTCTGAAGTAAACTACTCCTTTAATGCATTAATGTTATTGTAAATTGACTTTTTCTACCATGCAGCACAAGCATGAACATTTGGCTAAATGTAAAAGTAATTCAGGTTTGCAACATCATGACGATATGTAAAACATTTTATGGAGTTGTAATGAGCAAAAAAAAAAGCAGCTCTGGTTCATGCAAACACAAACACGTGGGTATCAAGAGCAAGCGCGTTCTGCCAACCTCGTCGTCCACATGCCCAGTGCTTAAAACGCACCCTCCAGCCCTCCGGAGGGCCTTCTCAGGGGTGCCCTGCCAATCCGGGTGACCCTCACTCTGCCCATGGTGAAGCGTGTTGACCTCAGAGGGCGTGGAGACCCTGAGGTGGCCTGACCTTTGACCCCGAGCCAAATAGAGCAGTGGGAGCGATAGACGCCACGTGAGAGCAACTCACGAGCCAAAGCCAGAAGAAACCAGGTCACTGAAAGCGGTAGACGCAGAAAACGGGAAGAAAAAGACAAGAAAAAAAAGACAGAAACAAGATAAAGGACAGAACAGGTCAGAAAAACAGTAAAGTGGGGAAAAAGATGGCAGAATAGAAGAAGCATTGGGCCTCGTTTATAAATATTGGATATATTTGGATATGAGCAACATTTTAACTGCTCTGTAATAATTACATAACTGTGATTGATAAAGAGACACTTTTACAAACATTTTTGTGCATACAGACATTTTATAAATCTTTTATAGGAACATTTCAGAAACAGGTTAGGATCATTATACGTACATATTTATAAATGAGGACCTTTGTCTGATATTGGGTCATTTATGCACATCATTTCCTCTCTTTATGTCTTTCAATCTCATGAAAACATGTCAAGAGTGAGTGTATGAGGTCAGAGGCCCAACAGAGTGAGTGAATGAGCTCCAGTGACAATCTGTGTGGCCTGGATTACATCACCGCTAGCCCTCCATTACACCGTGACATCATTAACCAGGAGAAATCTCAAAAATCACATATGGAAGTAGTCTGCGTGATGCAGGTTTGGATATTAATTGCCCAACTAAAGACCTGTTCACACCAAAAGTGACGCAACAGTGACCTGACAAAATGTGATCGTTCACGTTCTTTGATGTGAAATACAAACTATCGCTAAACATTAACGTCAATGTTTTACTTTCTAAAATAGAATAAGGGCAATAAAATACCGTGGTTGTGTAATATAGGAATATATTGTGAAATAATGATACTGTTTATTATAAAAAAAAAAATAAAAAGTTACTTTAATATAGTATATCCACATTCATTCACTAGTAGTATCTTATAGGTTTGTTTATTTTATTAATAGAAATTAATTTATTTGTGTGAAAGGTAAAAAAGTTATATAAAAAAATAAAAAATAAAATTCACATCTATTAAACCTCCATCTAACCCTCATATAGTATCTTATTAAATCGTTTAATTTATTAAAATTATTTATTTGTGATAAATAAAAAATAATAATTAAAATTAAAAAAAAATAAATAAATAAAATAAAATAAAATAAATGAATAAAAATAAATAAAATGAAAATTGACAGGCAAATTCACATCTATCATTTATCGGATTGGATTGTTTAATTTATTAAAAGAAATTTGTGCAAATGAAAAGAAAAAAAAAATTATATATATATATATAAAAAATAAAGATAAAATTAAATTAAAAATAAAATAGGATTGTTTTAACATGTTAAAATAAACTAATTATTCATGCCAAAAATTGTTAAATAAAATAAAAATAAAAATAAAAAAGTATAAATAAAATTAAATAAAATTAAATTAAATTATAAAAAAAAAAAAAAAAAGACAGGCAAATTCACATCTATCATTTATTGGATTGGATTGTTTAATTTATTAAGAAATGTATGTGTGCCAATGGAAAGAAAATGTACATAAAAAAATAAAGAAAATTAAATTTAAAATAAAATAGGATTGTTTTAACTTGTTAAACTAATTATCCATGCCAAAAATTGTTAAATAAAAAAAATAAAATAAAATAAAATAACCCCTTTGGTCTCTTTTTTTACTAGAATATTGTCACTTGCACTAGAAAATGATGACTTACTATCATCCTCTCACACAAAGAGACATTTCAGACTACACCAAGACCCATACTGGAAGTGCAGTATTAGCAAACTTTATTCCGACATCAAATCGCCTCGACTGCCAAGTGACACTTCACATGAACGAGGCAGCGTTTCCCTCAAGATGTGTGCTAGCATTGCGCAGCACGTACCACCGACACGCGACCGGCCGCTGACGTGACTCGAACAACATCTGCGCTGGTCTGAAGGGAAATCAAACCTAAAGCCACGTCCAAGTTCAATACGTTCAGCTCGACCCGCATATGAAGTCTTGTTTCAGACAGCCATGTGTTTTTACTCACGTATGGAGACTCAAATGCTCTCAATGCATTAACACATGACGTGTTCCAGCTAACAACTGCACATCCATTTGTTTTGTGCTTTTTTGGCTGGCGTTCCTGTTGGAGATTGAGCTAGAGTGTATTAAAAAAGGCTATAAACCAAGCCTTGACATAAAGTGGCTGAAATGGTAAATAATTCACGCCTAATGCACATTAAAACCCCAATCTTGGATTCTAAGATGAATCTTTATGTGGATGGTTGTCCGCTTGACTTGATATAAAAGTGTAAAGGTTACAGCTGTTTATCTGGGATCCTTCATACCTGGGATCTTCAGGTTGAGATCACAAACACTTCCAACACTAGCGACGGACGCTGCTTTCTGACGGCGAGTGATGCTCTCACGGATACGACCTTCTCCGGTCACCTTCACGCTGAACGGACTTCCTGTGAACACAGAGACGCAACAAAACGTCACAATGACAGGAATAACATTATAGAAGTCTCTTCTGCTCAGCAAGGCTGCATTTATTTGATCAAAAATACAGTAAAAATTGTGAAATATTTTTACAATTTAAAATATGTTTTCCATGTGAATATATAGTAAACTGTAATTTATTCCTGTGATCAAAGCTGAATTTTCAGCATCATTACTCCAGTCTTCAGTGTCACATGATCCTTCAGAAATCATTCTAATATGATGATTTGCTGCTCAAGAAATATTTCTGATCATCATCAATGTTGAAAACCGTTATTATAATATTATATAATGTAAAACATTATATATTATATAATAATAATACATTTCTTATTACAATATTATAATAAATTATATATTAGTTATTAATAAATAAATAAAACTATAAAACAATAGCAGTTATTAAATAAAGATAATTATAATAGTTAAATAATATTTTATAATAAAATCACATAATACTAAATCATTTGTTATTATATTATAATCAATTATATATTATTTATTAAATAAAGATAAAAATCTTAACAGTAAATAAATAATTAATCCCTATTATTATTACTAAATTAATTAAATACTAAATTAAATTATTAAATAACAGTTATATAACAATATTTTATTATAAACAATAATAGTTCTTATATAAAAATTATATTATAATATCACATAATAATGTAAAAGATTATATATTAGCAATAACAATAAAATTATATATTTTAGTTAAATAAATAAATAAAATAAACAATCACTATTATTAATATTAAATAATATAATATATAAGATATATATGTAATATTTTATGATAAATAATAATAATAATAATAATAATAATAAAAGTTCTTATTATATAAAGATTATATTATACAATAATTAAAAATATATTTTAGTTAAGAAATAATTTTTGTTTTTACTTTTTTCTTTCCAGGATTCTTTGATGAATAGAAAGTTCAAAAGAACAGCATTTATTTGAAATAGAAATCTTTTGTAACATTATACATTTCTTTGCTGTCACTTTTGCACAATTTAATGTGTCTTTGCTTAATTTCTTTAAGAAAAAATAAATCTTACCTGCCGCAAACTGTTCAACATCAGTGTATACTATAGATGTAATGTAATAGGAAATGTACAATATATACTGTGTGAAATATGCTTACTACTACATTTTGAATATTGTCTTTTGCCAAATAATCCGTAAACGAGACAAACTACATATTTTGGACCACATTATCAGACATACTGAAGGTTTGAATGATGATTTGAAGATGTAAGTCTCTCACCTGGGACGTGCTCTTCTGCAAATCTGATGGACACGATGTAGGTGCCCGGCTCAGTCGGACAATATGAGACGCCACAAGTGCCGTCCTCCATGTCTTCTGTCTGTATGTCCACCTTACTGGGGCCCTCAATGGACAACGCCAAACCTCCATAACCTACAAACACAGTTACGCCATTCAGGATAACCACAGATTACATTCATAAAAAATGCTAACTGGATGCATGAGAAATAAAAGCATTTGATTGTACTTATTAGACTTGTTATGACAAGTTTAAAGGTGTGTGATATACCGTATATTAAGGAATAATTGTATAAATATTTGAAGTTCTTTGGGTAAGTGGAAATAATTTGCCGCTGTGGTACCAATTAATTCACCAATTTTCTTTCATTTCCACCCTTGAGCCACTTTGCACAACCTGTTTGGATTATATTCTTAGCAATTAAGTGAATTGAGAGCTTGAAAAAACATCATTAAGGGCCAGACGTTTCTGCAGACGAGGGTTATTTAGTGCTTATGTAGTTTGGTTAGGCAGGTTAGAAGGCTAGCTGCTGTGAACGGAAGTCAAGCTCTACGTTTAACGGGAATATCTTTGTTATGAAGGAAAAAATGTGAGGATTTAAGGATTTAAATCCCTAACCGTATGTATGTATGTATGGCTATTATTTATTAATAATAATAATAATAATAATAATAATAATAATAATAATAATAATAATAATAATAATATTATTATTATTATTATTATATTATTAATAATAATAATAATACATAAACGTTATCAAATCAACTAAAGATAACAGCAATAATACAGATAAAGTTATTTTATTAAATTAATAGCTAATAATTATTTTTATAAATATTATATTATATTATATTGTATTATATTATTATATTATAACATTATAATAATGTAAATTATATTACCTAATATAAAACATTATAAATTTCTTGTTACAATTATAATAAATTATATATTAGTTATTAAATAAATAACCATTACAATTATAATACATAATAGCAGTTATTATTATTGAAAAAAGATAATTATAATAGTTAAATATTTTATAATATAAAAATCATATTATTACTATGATTATACTATAATGACAAAATATTTAGTATTATTATAATAAACTATATATTATTAAATAAAAAGATAATAATAATAATAATAATAATAATAATAATAATAATAATAATACATAGTAATTATTAAAGATAAAAATGATAAGTTATTAATAAATAATTATCACTATATCTAATATATATATATATATATATATATATATATATATATATATAATAAATAAATAAATAAATAAATAATAAAAAAATAAATAATAGTTCCTATAACAAAGATTATATTATATAATAATGATATTATACAATAATAATAATAAGAATAATAATAATAATAATACTACTAATAATAAATAAATAATCTTTTACATTATAATTATTATGGCAATGATAATAATAATAATAATAATAATAATAATAATAATAATAATAAGAATAATAATAACAACAATAATAACAACAACAACATATTTTAGTTATTAAATAAATAAAGGATAAAATAAAATCAATCTATCTCTCACCAGCTTCCCTTGTGTCCACCACAAAGTCGGACATCTCAGAGGTGCGTCCCTCCACCAGACCCTGTCCGAAGACCTTCACTCTGCTGGCGTCTCCAATCTCAGACTGGACCACCATGATGGTGATGGGGCTGTTTGTAACATGGTGTCCATTCTTTTTGATGCTCACCAGGTGCTCCCCAACTTCTCTTGGGATGAAGGAAATGCCTGAAGAAGAAATGACCAACCATGTGTTATCCAAAACGAAGTCATAGTTTGCAAAAATAATTAGTGAATAGATTTCACACATACCGATGTGGTTGTTGGGTTGTCTCTTGAGCAAACACGGCTCATCGCGACCAGAAGGGGCTTTGATGCTTGCGGTGAGAAGACTAAGATCCGTCTCCGTGATATCCAGAGAGAAATCTGCAGCGGAGCCCAGCTTCACCTGGGACTTCCTCTTATTGTCTTCTGCACAGGCAAGTCAGGTGATGTTTATTTATACAGCACTTTATACAATACAGACTGTTTCAAAGCAGCTTTAGATCAGTACCTGTGATCCTGGCCGTGAAGGGGCTTCCTGCGATGTGCTTGTCATTATAGCGGACGAGTATGTTGTAGTCTCCAGGCAGCGTGGGCAGGTATGAAACCGTGCAGGTGCCATCTTTGTTGTCCACACAGCTGATCTCAGCCTTCGATGGACCTTCTATGGCCAAATCAAGGCCACCTGAGGCAAAACACAAAATGACCATGTTTTTCTAGGCAGTGTTTTCTGGCCAATATGAATGTAATGTGTTTGTGCACACCTTCAGAAGCATCTTCAGTGTAGATGGTGAACATGGCCGTTTTATTGGTGGTACCATAGACCAGACCCGGTCCGTATGCAGTCACGTTAGGGCTGTTTGAGTGGTTGACGTAGAACTGCAGAGGGCTCTCTGAGAACAAAACATACAATGCATTGAATACAATGGCAGAAAGCATAACAACAGAATGGAAACATTATAATGAGGCAGAGCAGCTGCTGAACACGAGTGTTTTGAGAATTATACATTATAAATATTTATGAGGTGTTTTTGTTCTGAAATGCATCTTAAATGCATTTTAAATAATGTTTTCTTTTCTTTTGAGGTGAAAAATGACCAGGACAGTTTTCATGCAATTCAGACAGAAATCTGTATGTCATTTTAATAATAAAATTATTATAATTTATTGTGTGCATTGTTGTGCTACTGTCCCTGCTGGTTATGGTTTATGCAAAACCAATAAGAAAAATATATATAAAAATAATAATAATAATAAATAATACTAATAATAATAATAATAATAATAATATATATATATATATATATATATATATATATATATATATATATATATATATATATATATATATATATATTTTTTTTTTTTTTTTTTTTTTTTTTTAAATAAAATAAAAAAATTTTAAAAATAAAAATTTAAAAAATATTTTTTAAATGAAATAAAATATATTTTAAATAAAATAAAAAAATATTTTTAAAATAAAATAAAGACTTTAAATAAAATAGAATTTTTTTTATATATTTTTAAAATTAAAATATTTTTATATTTTTTTTAAAAATAAAATTTTTTTTAAAAATACAAAAATAAAAATACAAATAAAAAAAAAAAAAAAGTAAAAATAAAATGAAATATTCTTTTAAATAAAAAACAAAAAATATTTTTTTTAAATATTTTTAAATAAAAAAAAAAATTCAAATAAAAAAATAAAATATATATTTTAAATAAAATATTTTTTAAAATAAAATAATTTTTTAAAAATAAAATAAAATATTTTTTTTAAAAATAAAAATATTTTTTAAATAAAATACTAGCAGTATTGATAAAAATCAATTCAAAACAATACGTTTATACAAGCTCATTGTTAAATGCCAACAGGATTTCCTCATGGAGCTGTGGACACTCCTAACAGAATAATTCCAACTCTATAACACATTCTTCCAGCCTTATATGGAGAAACAACCCCATCGGTTGAGGCTCGACTATCACATTCATGTGATATTTAATGAGGTTTCTGATGGCACTGGACCAGCAACTGGAAAACATGAAACTCCAGCCATAAAACAAGCACCTACATGAGGATGTGTACCCAATACAGCAGCTCCAAACACAGATTCCTCACGGATGATGTCACCCATGAGATCTTTCACCACGCTAAATAAATCAGCACAACCAATTTTTTGTGTCCGCCCTCAGTCAACTTAAGTCTATTCAAAGGTGAAGCCTTCCCAACCTTCACCCAAACACTCCCATGCAACTCTGGGACCTTAAAACAAATCCTGACAGCACATTCATCACAGAGATGAGATGACTCACTCATGCACGCTCGTGTACCTTGTTCCAGTAGGCAGTATTAAAGAGTTAGTTCACAGAAAATTTTAAATCCTGTCTTTAAATCATGTCTTTTTGAACACGTATGAATAACTTTTACCCATAAGCACAAAACGAGATGTTTAGCAGAACGTTCAAGCACATTTTCATACAACAAAAGGTCACCATATGCTTTCATTATATGAAAAACTGCAGCAAGAACACTTCAAAAGAAGCTAACATCATTAATGGTTCCTAATGACATGAAGGAGAACAAATGTGTGTGTGTGCTTCATTAAACAGATTTGATGGTTTATTGTGGACAGTACGGTGTCCTGGACTCTGACCTGGAATGTGTGACCCGTTGTATTTAATGTGCATTTCGTGAAGTCCAGCCTCTGTGGGCGAGTACTTCACCGTGACCGTTCCGTCTTTGTTGTCGATGATCTCAGGCTGGGCGGTTTTACCTGACGGCATGTGAACCTCACCTGGAGGACAAACATTAAGGGTGTGATTATGGTTTTTAAACAAATATCACTGCTTTTTCACAGGTAATCTACTGTATTCTAGTATGAAACACTTTATGAGTGACATTTTCATGACGACACTTCAATCAAATCTCATTACCATAATGTGAAATAAAAATAATTAAATATAAATATATATTATTATATTATATTATATTATAATATATATATATATATATTATATTATATTATAATATATATATATATAATATATATAAATATATATATATATATAAAAAAAAATTAATATATATAATTTAAATAATATTTCCAAATTATTCCAAATGTGTTGTCATTATTCGTAATTTTTTGGCAAAATAAATGAATACATACAAGCAAAAAAATTATGAATAATGACAATACATTTGGAATAATGTGAAAAATAAAATAAATAAATGTTGTACTGCCTTTAATTTATGATGATTCAAATAAATTAAATATATTTTTGAGGGGGTTTTTTGTATTACAGTAATGAGAATTTAGGGGGAAATGTGGCTTAGTTTTCATGAAAGTAGTATATACAAAATAATAGGGTAATAATTGGTATTTGAATTGGTTTCGAATTTAACTTCTGAGTCGCAAATAAGGCTTTTCTTTTAGGTGTATCTTTTTGAAATCTCTCACCTGTGATTTCCCCCTTCCTAAACGTAAAGGGAATCACCATATCGAAAGGCCTGTAGCCCGTCCCGTTCACACTGTTCGCAGGGATATAAGCGCCATCTGTAACCTGTGAGGCAGTGAGTAGAAATCTGAGTAAATGAGAGCGGACAGTACAGAAGCATCCATTATAACTGCCTGTCAAACATTTCCACGTTTAGTCAAGTCTGTGCGATCCATTCTGAAAGCAAGAGCGCTGTGGATGAGAAAAGACATTAACAGCCCAGTGATTCAGCCACAGCAGAAGACAAACGTGTGTTAGACACGAAACAGTGGAAGACGGAGACTGTGAAAAACTGTGATCGGCCCCCCAGCACACCTGACAAAGCAAAGCAGCCTGGAAAAGAGAGAATGACATAGAAGGAAAAATCCCCAAACCATGGTAAACATCTCAGAAATAGGAAAAATGATAGTGTGTATAGAACGAAACATGTTGAGACATCATCTAATATGAACCCTGAACATATAGATGACACCATTACTGATAAATGACTCCCTATTTCACCTGGAGGGAATGACGTAACCAGTATGAGAAGAATTACAACTGTGTGTTAAGTTTAGGTACACTTTAACTTTAATTTTAATTAATCATAACTAACGTTTCTTTCCTTACAGGGATAACATTTATATTGGCTTTTGATACTCAATGTCTCTAACACTTGGGCCAGAATTACCGTGTCTGAAAATTACAAAAGGAGAAATAAAACTAGACAGGTGTCCAGTTTTGTTATGCATGTCCAACCTCATGATAGAGGTATCCAGATTTGCTTCTACCTAATAAAAAAAAGAATTATACATATGTAGAACAAATCAGGTTGGAGGAAAATTATGTAATGAATCGTGTAACCTTTACCATGTTCCTTTTTTAAAAACGGTTGTACTCTCTTTGTCAGGGGATTTTCTCTGAAATTGGTCTGAGATCCTCCTGGCCGTAATTAAAGCATATTGAAGGCATTGTCTGGAGTCTGTCTGATTACTGCTGCGCAGCAGGTTAGTGGAACATAAAAGAGCTTAATCCCAAGTGTTAGTGTTCATAAGGGGGCGAGACGTCGTCCGACTCAAAGCAAGTTGTCGCCAGTAGACGCGCTAGAGTTCGTAAGTGTCAATTAGGAGACGCTAGGGGAAATTCTACCACAATTTGGCGAGCCAGCCAGGAGCCTTAAAAATCTCCCTCCGTCGGTGGATGAATGGAATTTTGCATTTTGAATTTGATAAAAGGAATTCTTCATTCTGTCAGATTTGCAGAGGACTTGAGGTAGGATAGACTCACTCCAGCCTTTCCCTTTGATCTGCTTAAAATTGTTAAAATTGAAATTTGATAATTGTTGTGTTGAGTGTATACATAATTAAGTAATAAGAAAAGAAAAACTGGCAAGGCCAAATTCTTATAGAGTGTGTATCCCTTTATCCCATGGTGATGATGATCATGTAGATGCTCTGCCGCAATGATATAATTTCAATTTGACAAGATATACTTCTGTACAGCTACGTATAGGATTGAGTTTGAGTGGCCAAGTTGAACAGATATTGATAGTGTATTTACAAATCTAAAATTATTAAGAGTTTTACAGATTTGCTTTGTGGTTTTGGAAGTGACATTTCTTAAACTTTATGCAGGCAGAAAGAAGCAGCACATGAACCACATAACAGTTCTGCACTGACTGAGGTTAATGTCAGAATAATGACCAATTTAAAACTGGTGTTCACTCCAAACAAAACTAATGTCAGTCTAAACACTCAGGCGTCGAGTTTCCCTCTTCTTCTGTCATCAATGAAACGCACTAGTGGGAAAACCAGAGTGTGTTCAAGACTAATCAACGAGAGGAGGAGGAAATGGAGACCGATGAGCCATGAATAGCCATTCCAACCATTTCCTGCAAAAAAAACGAAGCTTTGTTGGTCAAAAATGAGGAGAAACTGACTGTGAACAGAAACCCCTTGACCAACACAAACAAAAAGCACAAAGAGGTGACTGGGCAGCGTGTGTGGAGGTCAGTGCAAAGGCTGGAAGAGAGCGAACGGAGACAGCAGTGCGAGACTAAGGTGAGACGTGCGTCTTTGTACCCAGGGCTGGAAGCCGACGCCTGGTGCTGCCTTTTGCTGTTGGACTGCCTGCTGCTGCATCATGGGAACTTCATCTGTTGCCTGGGAAATGATATGTATGGACATGAAACTTCAGATGCATGAGGAACACAAAGAAACATACTTAACGCAAGCATTCAAACACAGACACACTTATTGTGCCAATCCCATTGTACAATCATTCTCGTTGCTGTTGTGGTAACAGAACTCCATGTGTTATTATAACAGATAGACAGTGTAGATATAAACATGTTTACAGTTTAGTCTAGATTCTTTACATAGTTGTCAGTTTACACTAATATCTGCTATTGTACCTCTTGCACGGAGCCTTTAAAGGATTAGTTCACTTCAGAATTAAAATTTCCTGATAATTTACTCACCCTCATGTCATCCAAGATGTTTTTGTCTTTCTTTCTTCAGTTGTAAAGAAATTAAGGTTTCTGAGGAAAACATTTCAGGATTTTTTCTCCATATAGTGGATTTCAACAGGGCCAATGGGTTGAAGGTCCAAACTGCGGTTTCACCGCACCTTCAAAGGGCTCTACATGATCCCAGACGAGGAATGAGGGTCTTATCTAGAGAAACCATCGGCCATTTTCTAAAAAAAATAAATTTTATATACTTTTTAACCACAAACGCTCGTCTTACACTAGCTCTGCGATGCGCCACGCATTACGTAATCATGTTAGAAAGGTCACACGTGACATAAGCTGAAGTACTGCGATAGGGTGAAAAACTCCACATTATTTTCTCCTCCAACTTCAAATTCGTTGTTTTACCTTTTTTTGTAAAGGCCGTTTTACTTAGTCTTTGCACGTTTGCTTTGTAAACACTTGGTACTTTCGCCTACGTCACGCGTGACCTTGTGATTACGTAATGCGTGGCATCGCAGAGCAGTACAAGACGAGCATTTGTGGTTAAAAAGTATAGAATTTTTATTTTTTTTTAGAAAATGGCAGATCATTTCGCTAGGTAAGACTAAGGGTCTTATCTAGCGAAACGATCGGCCATTTTCTACATGATCCCAGACGATCCCCTTGTCTGGGATCATGTAGAGCCCTTTGAAGCTGCACTAAAACTGCAATTTGGACCTTCAACCCGTTGGTCCCTGTTGAAGTCCACTATATGGAGAAAAATCCTGGAATGTTTTCCTCAAAAATCTTCATTTCTTTTCAACTGAAGAAAGAAAGACATGAACATCTTGGATGCACGTTATAAGCAAACCAAACTCAAACTCAATTGCATAGATGGAGTTCGTTTGGAGCAGCATTTACTGTGAACCGAGACACTGCAAACACATCCACATGAGCTTCTCATGTGTAAATGAACACAGTGCCACGCTTCACTCTGAAACACACAGCCCATATATTTAATTAAATCGCAGTCTTTACGATTTGATAATAGCACTAACATTTGATAATATTTTTATTTCGATTTATCGTGCAGCCACCTGAGAATGCATTGTGTTATGAATTACACTCTGGAACACAAAGATGCATGAAATCAAGCTTGTGTTGCTAGAAGCGTTTTGTTTTTTGTGTATGTCTCAGACCTAAATCAAAACCTTACCCATAACGTCACAAGATATGAAAACATTAATGAAATAAGCGTGATCATTTGTCTTGATAATGCAAAGAAACTACATCTTAATTCAGGAAGCCCCTCTCCGAACTCGACAGAATGAAGTCCAGATGAGGATATGATGACACAAAGCACTGAACCTTAAAAACAGGCCAGTATCTATTGCAGCTTCTTAAAAACCTAAAGTCTCTTCAATGTGGTTCTCCTTAAGAGAGCAAGAGCTGATGTTATCACCGTTTGCTTCTCACCATGACTTTGAAGGGGCTCCTGGGGATGTTCTCCCCTCCAAACCGCACGTAAATCACGTAGTTCCCGGGCTTAGGCGCCGTGTAGAAGATGTCAAAGGTCCCGTCCTCGTTCTCGATTACATCAGCTTCCACTTCAGTGCCGTCAGGAGTGACCACAATACAGGAGACCTTCCCCTTCCCGGCTCCTTTAGCGTTCACCACAAATCCAACTTCCTCTCCAATGCCAATGGTCGGCCCAATGCCAGGTCCTGAAGAACACAGAAAATTTGTTTTGATATAAAAGCTTTCAATAGATTTTCAAGTTAGTTTTTCTTGATGGGGACCATGTTTTCTTATCCCACCGATCCAAGTTTTTTGTGTTTTTCCAAAAAATATGCAGTGTTAAAATTTGTGTAACTGGATCCATTTGATCAGACAGCTTGGTCAAGATTCATAGACATTAATATATAAATTAGTATTATTCAGCACAAATAAGTATTTCTTGATGACAGGCGTCAGCACAATGGCAAGAGACTTTCTATTACAAATAGTAGTAGCTCATTGAGAAAAGACGAAGGGAAACCTGATCTTTGTGTTTAAATTAAAATGCATTTCCAAAAAGCAAATCCAAACCACATACAAATGTGGCTTGAATGTTTGTTTTTTAAAATCAGATTAAGTACTTTTTTAATAGTTATTCAGACTACAAATAAATAAATATATTTAATATATATATATATATATATATATATATATATATATATATATATATATATATGTATATATATATATATATATATATATATATATATATATATATATATATATATAAAATAAATAAATAAATATATTTAATATATATATAAAAAAAGTTTCATATATAAAAAAAAAAAAATATATACATGAAATATATTTATAAATATAAATGCGTAAAATATAATAAAATATGTAATATAATATTATTAAAATATATATTATATATAAAAAGCAATATAATATAAATAATATATTATATACATTCTATATATTATATATAAAAATATTATATAAATAAATTATTAGTATTAAAAATATATATCATTAAATATGTTTATAAATATCTAAAAATAAATATATAAAATAATATAATAAAGTGTTTATATATATATATATATATATATATATATATATATATATATATATATATATATATATATATATATATATATATATATATATACACACATACATATACATACATATATATCCATATACATATATATATACACATATACATACATATACATACATATACATACATATACATACATATACATACATATACACACACACATTTTATTATATTATTTTATAATACATTATATTATATTATTTTACATACATACACACACACACACAAAATATACGCAAGCGGTGTGTCCAAACAAAGTCTAAATAACGCTAGAAAATAAGTGTTGACTTACCCGTGACCGTACACTTGCTGGCGTCTCCTGTAGTGGTCGCTCTCACTCTATATGGAGAAGTTGGGATCTCGTCTCCGCCATACTTGATTACAATAGTGTAACGGCCCACCTTGTCTGGCACATAAGACACCCTGTAGGTTCCATCCCGGTTGTCCTGAATGTTGGCTTTCTTAGGTTTACCATCCTGATCCTGAAACACATGAAAACCCATATAAAAATCCTGCAGGACCACCTCAAACCTCCTGGAACAGTGACAAATGAGAAGGTCCTCAGATGAACTGAGAAGCAGTTTAAAAACCCTAAAAGACACAGAGAGGAGCTTCATCAACAAGAAAAGAGATGGAAGAGGGAGAGGTTGAATTTCCCACTGGATTTCCTGCTGCAGTTTGGCTTTTATAAAGACGTCCATTTATCTCAATGTTGGCCTGCCACATTGGTCGTGGTGCATGTATTTCAAAACTCCCGTCCAAATGGAGAAATCAAATCTAATCCTGGATCACCGGAGCAGTAACTTCTCAAAAGATAAAATAATTTGCTGTATCCAAGAGAAAGATGTATGAAAGATAAATTTTGCAATATGCAGCCATGTGCTACTTGTAGATCCTTATTCATCTTTTCCATCGCAAGTCAGAAACTGAATCCAAATATGATTTTACAGTCTGCTGGCTGATTTGAAGTAGAATGTTTTCAATCTACATATATTTAAAATAATTTTTTTAAATATATATATATATATATATATATATATATATATATATATATATATATATATATATATATATATATATATATATATACATATATACATATACACACACACACACACACACACACACACACATACATGCATACATATGTATTTCAAATATTTTTATGATTTTCATTTTCATTTAACATCTTTCAAAGTCAGAGCAGTATCATGCTGTAACATGCGGCATCTAATAGATGGATGCATCAAAGTATGATGTATGATTTTTGCAGTATGCAACTATGTCATACTTGTGGATCATTCCATTGCAAGTCAAAAACTGAATCCAAAAGTGATTTTACAGTCTGTTGGTTGATCAAAAACACTGTAATCAATCTCAAAAAACACATTTATATCAGTCAGTGAGATTCAAACTTTAATCCGTTTCTTCAAAACCACAAGAGGAAGAAAAGATTGCACGTGTCAGTACTCACGGTAATCTGCACGGACAGTTGGCCTTCACCCGCATCCTTGGCATCGATGGTGAACTCGACTGGAAAGCTGGCGGAGAGACCCGTGGTCAGGCCGGGGCCGCTGGCACGCACCTTACTGGCATCATGAGTGGGCTGAACACGGAGTTTGAACGGACTAACAGAAGAGATATTTGAAGGATTGTTGATGACTACAGTTTGATAACAGTAGCACTCACAACGGGTGTGAATCAAGCTAGTGAATCTGACAGAAGTACCTGCGTGGAATCTCCTCGTCTGCATATTTGACCGCGACAGAGTATGAGCCCTCAACAGACGGAGTGTAGGCCACCGTGTGTGTGCCGTCACCATTGTCAGTGACGTTTACTGGTTCAGCCAAACCTGCAAACAACAACTTGATTATAGTCATTCAAAACATTCAGGGGTATAACCACTACTGTACTACTTATAGTCACTATTCTACAGTCATTTTTTGTACCCAAATGACCTACTTGAATACTGTATCCCATAATGCAATGTTTTTGACTTTCAGAGAAAAAATAAAAAATAAAAATAAATAAATAAATAAATAAATTAATTAATTAATTTAAAAAAATTACAATAAAATATAAAATATTTGCTCTAGCAAACTAAAATTAAAATAAAACAAAAAAAATAAAAAATATAAAATATTTGCTCTAGCAAAATAAAAAATAAAACATGAATAAAAAAAAAACAAAACAAAATAAAATAAGATAAAAAATAAATCTGAATGCGTTTTTACCTTTAGGTCCCGTTACAGCTACAGACAGAGGAGCGACACCAGCTTTACTGCAGTCCACAGTGAAGGACTGTGGGATTTTAGCTCGCACTCCGGAACCAACACCAGGTCCAGAAATCTTCACCTTACTGGAGTCAACAACATCCTTTACGGGCACTTTGAACGGGCTTCCTATAATGCAAACAAAGATAAACACTTTTAGATTCAGACGTTGACTATCCAGTGTCCATGTAAGCTAAATGGAGTCATAATAAGATAAGACTTGCGCCCAAGGCGCATAAGAAACAGGAAGCAGGTGAAAAGAATTGGCTGAAGGCCTTGATTTATTTTGTGTGTCTAAGTAATAATAATAAAAATAATTTAAACAAGATTTTTTTATATACTTTTGTTTGCAGAAACAGCCTGCCACAATCGCTATCCAATTGCTTTTGTGTTCTGAGTGAGTTTGGACTTTTTTTTCATGAGTCTGTAGTCTGATTAATCTCAACTTTCCAACAACTCTGTCATCCTCTAAAATATTACTCTAGCAAGATCTGTACACTCGATTTAAACAATCTGAAAGCCGCATCCATGTGGGAGAATCACGCTATGTGGTCTTGGCACGGTGAATGTTTTCAATGAAACGAGAGCCCATAATGTCCACCAGTGAGAATGTGGTAGCCTGCTCTCCTCAGATACGGGAGATCTTGTTTCCCGGGTGTAATACTAATGAAAACAAATTTGCAGGATAGTTCAAGTAGTTTTGCAGGGGGAAACTGGGACTCTGGTTAAAAACATGCCACAATGCATCTCTCAAAGCTCCTGTAATGCTTTCTTCAGGTCGGTACTTAAAGTGCTGCATAAGGGTTATTGTAGGGCTGCAACTAACGATTATTTTGGTAATCGATTAGTTGGCCGATTATTTTTTTCGATTAATCGGATAAAAATCCTATTTTTTTTTTTTTATTTATTTATTTTATTGACAAAAAACACACTATTGCACATCCTGCCCAATGTCCTTCAAACAAACGTGCCAATTGAATGCTATATAATGTACCTGGAATGTGTTGTCCTCCATATGTGATGTTGACGTCATACAGACCAGGTACGTACGGGGTGTATTCCACATTACAGCTGCCATCTTTGTTATCTTTGCAGGACATTTTAGACTCTGATGGGCCTTCTACAGTTATTCCCAAACCACCAATACCAGCTCCTCTGTACGGATCAGAAGAAGGTTAAAAACGGTCATTTTATGTTCTTGATAGAATACAGAACAATACCTGCACTAGCGTTCAAAAGTTTAGATTTATATGTTTTGAAAGAAGTCTCTTATGCTCACTAAGTCTGCATTTATTATAATATATTATATATATATATATATATATATATATATATATATATATATTCTAATTTTGGGGTCAGTAAGATTTGCTCAATATGCATTTATCTGATCAAAAATACAATAAAACTGTTAACTTCTATGTGAATATATTTTAAAATATAATTTATTCCTGTGATCAAAGCTGAATTTTCAGCATCATTACTCCAGTCTTCAGTGTCACATGATCAGTTCTGAAATCATTCTAATATGCTGATTTGCTGCTCAAGAAACATTTATGATTATCAATGTTGAAAACAGTTGAGCTGCTTAATTGTTTAGTGGAACCATTTTGTGGTGAATATATTTTTAAAAGAACAGCATTTATTTGAAAGAGAAATCTTTTGTAACATTTTAAAAAATCACTTTTGAATGCAAAAAAAAAAAAAAAAAAAAAATTAATCTTACTGACCCCAAACTTTTGCTGCAGTGTAGGTAAATATTATAACTTTTTTTAAAATAGCGAATTTAAGATTTTTTTTTAAAGCTCTCACACCTGGTGATGATTGAGAACTTGTTGGGTTTGTCGGTCAGTGCTTCTTCTAGACCCGGGCCCTTGGCCTGCACACGTGAGGGGTCACAACCCTCACCCACCCCGACCTGGAACGGACTCTTCGGAACCGGAGTCTCATCGTACAGAATCTCCACACTGTGAACTCCTACATTGAGTAGACAAAAGAAAAATCACACTCAGCTTCTAAGAAAGAGGCTTATGATGTTTTCAAGTCCTCGTACTAAGTTCAGAGGCTGCAATGAAGACATCCAAGTGATGATGTTTGGGGAAAAAATGGCTCACTATTATATTTCTTGCTTTCTTTTATCATGCATGCCTTTAAAGATATATATTATAATTGTAATCCACAGTTGCAAATAGATAAAGTAACAAAAATGTGCATTTAGGATGTTTTCTTTCCACAAGTCTGAAAAAAGACATTATATGCAAGAAACCTGTTCCAAAACCCCCAAATTGAGCAGTGCATGAAAAAAAACAGTAGATATTCCTGTAGTGTCTTGTCTTAATCAATCATTGAGAATGATGTGCCTGTCACCTCATAAATCTGGCTAAATTAGCTGTATTTTCTGGATTGCTGTTCTTCAAAATACACAAAATGAACTGTACAAGATGAAACCTGTAGCATTCCTGTAGCTTGTAATTGTGGTTTTGATTCTCAAGAAATCATCTTGTCGAAAGCATCAGCCACGTTCATAAATGTAAATCAGTGTTTGTTGGTTAGAAACATTTTTAAGTAGGATTTAGTGCATTGTACCGGTCTCAAATGGTGTGTATTCCACGTTGTAAGTGCCGTCGCCGTTGTCACTGATGACGCAGTCTGTAGAAGCACCTGATGGGTTCTTCACTTGAGCTTTAATGTGTTTCCCGCCAGTTTTGGTCAAAGCTCGTGCATCCACTGTAAAGTTAGTCGTGGCTTCTCTGAAAACTCCTGCAGACCAGAGAGGAAAAGCACACAAAGATCACTAACTTCATTGAAAATGTTTCAAAAAACAATGCATTTCCTTTGTAAAAATGGCATTGCTTTTGAAGTAAAATGCAAAATTGTTTTTCAGGCAAAGGGTCGTCTTGCACTGAAGGTGGCAAGCCGCAAATCTACAGATGCAAAATGTGTATTTTGGATGTTTTCTTTCAACTAGTCTGAAAGAAGACAAATTATGGAAGCTAAATAGTTGACAATTGACAATGTTTTTTCCTGCAGTGTTTTGCATTCATCAATCATTACGTCATTTAGAGCACAACACATGAAGGCCTCCATAAAATAATTTCTTTGAACAGATTTTTTTATGAAAGCAAAAGGAAAGGGAAGAAGGTTCATTGAAGCCAACATCACAGAGAAAGTCTTCGAAAATCATTCAGAAAAAGCTTTTCCATTGGCTACAAGGAATATGACACATTAGTCCTTAAAAGTGAACATGAATTGGCTTTTGTAACCCATTTTATCTTGATATTCAATGAGAAAACCTTTCATTTTAGACTTCAATACCTTCTCCTGCGACTCCTGGTCCAAACACCTTCACTTTGCTGGTATCAACAGCTGGATCCACGGTCACTTTGGCGGGGAAGTTGGGAACTGTCTTTCCTCCGTACTTCAGCTGTAGCGTGTACATGCCTGCAGTCAGCGGGATGTAGGTGACCGTGTAGGTCCCGTCTTTATTGTCCAGAACTTCAGTCTTTGCTTTCGCTCCAGAACCAGACTCGGCCTCCAGTGTCAACTGTCCAGGTCCAGCTTTGGCGCAGTCGACATTCAGCACGCTGATCTCTCCGACCTTGCCTCGTTTCAGCCCGGAGCCGGACGCCACCACCTTCGTGGGATCAAAGGGGTACTGGATGTCAGCGTGGAAGGGCGAGCCAGGAATATGGACGTCCTCGAAGAGAATGTTGACCAGGTACTCTCCAGGCTCGGTGGGGAGGTATGACACAGAGCAGGTGCCGTCGCCATTGTCAGAGCACTCGATTTTGGCTTCGGTTGGACCCTCGACGGTAAGGCCGAGTCCACCGGTGCCTGCGCCCTTGGTGTCGATGGTAAATTCAGCAGGGCTCGCTACAAGACCACCCTTCAATCCTGGACCAAAGGCCTTGACCTGTACAGACAGAAGTACCTTGTTACGACTTCTTGTTTTCTAAAAGAAACTGAATCATGCTTTGGTTTTAACATACTTTGCTGGGATCAGGAGGCAGCATGGCTTCAACTGTGAATGGACTTCCTGGCACTGGATTGCCATCATAGACAACCTCCACCACGTAAACACCCTCCTCTTTGGGGATGTACTTCACTAAACTGGCTCCTTTCCCAGGTTCCACCACGCAGGGCACGGATTTCCCGGATGGGCTAGTGATCTTGACTTCCAGTTTGCCCTGTCCACCTGCTCCACTTGTGCCAATGGCAAACTCTTGGTCCTCATCCACCTGCACTCCTGATATAAAACATTAAACAGATTTTTGTTATTAAAATATAGTAAAATCAAACTAAATTAATTCATTAAAAGGAATTTTAAAATAAATAAAATTAGATGTGACAATTTTCCAGGCTTGACTTGGGATCTTGTATTAAAACTTAATAATTAATTAAAGAATTAATAATTACAGAAGTAAATAAGAAAATTAATAAGTAAATAAAACAGATTTTTGTTATTAAATAAAAATAAATAAATAAATAATTAAAATTAGATATGACATACAATTTTCCAGGCTTGACTCGGATCTTGTATTAAAACATACTAATTAATTAATTCATTAATTCATTAAAATAAACAAATTAATTTAAATAAACAAGTAAAGAACTAAAAAAGAAAATAAGTAAAATAAATCAGTAAATAAAACAAACAGATTTTTGATATTAAATAAAATAAAGTAAAATTAAACTAAATTAATTAATTAAAATGAATTAAAAATAAATAAATGAATGAATAAATAAACGAATAAATTAATAAATAAATTAGTTAATTAAAAAAAATAAGATATGACAGGCTTGAAGTTGATCTTGTATTAAAACAATTAATTAATTCATTCATTAAAAATAAACAAATTAATTTAAATAAACAAGAAGTAAATAAGAAAAATAAATAAGTAACAAAGTAAATAAATAAAATATTAAACAGATTTTTGTTATTAAATAAAAATAAATAAATAAATAATAAATATTAGATATGACAATTTTCCAGGCTTGACTTGGATTTTGTATTAAAACATTAAATAATTAATTAAAATAAACAAATTAATTTAAATAAACAAGTAGTAAATAAGAAAATAAATAATAAATAAGTAAATAAATAAGTAAATAAATAAGTAAATAAAACATTAAACAGATTTTTGTTATTAAATAAAATAAAGTTAAATTAAATTAATTAATTAATTAATTAATTAATTAAAAATAAATAAATAAAACTAGATATGACAATTTTCCAGGCTTGACTTGGATTTTGTATTAAAACATATTAAATAATTAATTTAAATAAACTAGTAAATAAGAAAATAAATAAGTAAATAAATAAGAAAATAAGAAAATAAATAAGTAAATAAATAAGTAAATAAATAAGTAAATAAATAAATAAAACATTAAACAGATTTTTGTTATTAAATAAAATAAAGTTAAATTAAATTAATTAATTAATTAATTAAAAATAAATAAATAAAACTAGATTTTTCAGGCTTGACTTGGATTTTGTATTAAAACATAATTAATTAAAATAAACAAATTAATTTAAATAAACAAGTACAGAAGTAAAATTAAAATAAACAAACAAACTAGAACAATAAATAAACTTTCAATTTTTAATTCCATCCACTTGTATCTTGGATTAAATTTAAAATAAAAATAAAAAAACGCCTAAATAAATGCATAAATAAATAAATCCCTAAATAAATGAATAAATGCTTAAATAAATAAAATATTATATTATATAATATATGACATACGATTTTCCAGGCCATCAACTTGGATCTTGCTAAGGTCCAGCGGAGCAGCAACACCAACAGCGAAGGGGCTTTTAGAAATAGGGTCACCACCAAAGGTCACAGTTATCACCATCTCCCCCTAAATTGGTGCAGCAAACCAGAATGATGATGTCAGAAGATAAATACTGAAAGATGTCCAATTTGCCCATTTAAACTGCTTTTAAACCCGTGGCTCGCCATACCTGCTGAACTGGAGTGTACTTGACAGTGTGGGAATAGTCATAGTTGTCAATGATCTCAAAGTCTTGGACGGGCTGTCCTTTATTAGGTCCGGAAAACTGAACATTCAGCGGAGCTTTGCCAGCTCCTTTGGTGTAAACTGTGAAGTGTGTTGGCTTTCCGCTCTCCACACCTGATGGTAGATGGGAAAATTGAAAGAGACTCATGAGTCATCCAATTAAACCCAGATTCTTGATGAGAACAAACCGTTTATCAACAAATCCAATGACAAACCTGCTCGGGCGAGTCCCGGTCCCTCTGCTTTCACTTTGGAGGCGTCATGTGAGGGATCCACTTTAACACGGAATGGACTGACTGGGATTTCCTGAATTTTAAAAGAAAACGCCATATGTTTGTACACGGATTTGAAAAATTATTATTTCTACTAATCTCTATTGTAGTCACTCACTTGATCAGTAAAAAGGATTTTGATTGTGAGCCGTCCTGCTCCAGGGGGAACATATTTGACAGTGATGGTGTCATTGGCATTGGGAATGATGTCAAAATCAACATCCTCTTCCTTATCACTGATAACATTAGCGTCACACTTGATTCCAACACTTACGTCACCTGAAAGAAACATTGAGTATAATAATTCACGCATGAAATGGCACTGATTTTAGTGTATACGCAGTAAACATGCGTTACCTTCTCCAGCTTCTGTGCAGTCCACGGTAAAGTGGGTCGGCTCGTGAGCTTTCAGTCCGGTTCTCTCGACTCCCGGGCCGAACACTTTCACTTTGTGTGGGTGGCTTCCCTTTCCGACATTCACCTACAGGAATAAAGTCTCCTGAATGTTAATTACAGTAAGTAATGTTACTAGGGAATGAGAAACAACACAGCTAAAATCTTCATTGCACATTCTGAGAGAGAAAAAGTAATGCAAATCAAGTCATTGAACATTTGATGCATTTTCAGTATTAGTATTATTAAAGTTAGTATCTGAAATAGTAATTTTTCCACTTCAACAAACGAAACAAACTCACATAAATCACACAGACATTTAAACATATGAAGTATTAGAATTTATTGAAAGTGACATTTTAAAAACATAAATTCAGTCATGAATCAAACACTTAAATGCTTTATGAAAGTCCCTTTTTCCTTCTGTAAACAAACATGTTAGTACTTAGTTTGAACGCTGCATTTTTCCAGAGTCTTCAACATTCAGCATCATGACATGTTTGCATGAGCAGTCAAGTAAAAGCAAGTAACCTTCTTTAAACTACGCAGTGAGTTTGCTTTGTGAAATGGACTGTAAGGACCACAAAAGTACGATTATAGAGTGACATATGAACAAATGAACAAATGTTCAATGTTCACAAATGAACAAATGTTCAATGTTCACATATGAACAAATGTTCAATGTTCACATATGAACAAATGTTCAATTCGTGTATGCACGTAACATTTACCATTATTAGTTTAGTCAAACTTATTTTGTACTTTATTAGTTATTATAATATATTAAATAAAGTTTGATATTTTTCAGCTTCATTCTTGACTTCTGGAAAAAAGCAACTCTGGATTGCAAACACCACAATACAACTTTTTACAATCATCAAAAGTAGTTAGTGTTGTTATAATCTAATACAATTTCCTACTGTGCAGAATTATTATGTCTGAAAATATCTCTGACATCAAAAGTAATTTCAAATCACTTATTGTTACAAATATACTGATTTTTGTGCTTTTGTAGTAACAATAATGAAGCAATAATGAGATAAAACATTGATTTAAAAAGGCATTGAATTTGATCCGATTAAAAATGTGATTATATAGCCAAAAAAAAAAGTTTGCCAGTATTAAAATACAAAATACAGTGCTTTTGCTCATTCTGCTAATCTTAAGAAACATGCAATGTAATCACAAATTAAAAATCATTACTAGCACTAGTAAACATTTTTTGTAATCATTTATCCTCGCGTTTTATTTTCTAAATTCAGATCACATTAAGCATAAAAACCCCCAAAACAAACAGCTGAAATTATTTGACAGAAAAGCAGTGACGCTCCATAATAAAGGTGGTTATGATGATGAGCGGTTTAT
Source organism: Mylopharyngodon piceus (assembly GCA_039654765.1). NCBI lineage: Eukaryota > Metazoa > Chordata > Actinopteri > Cypriniformes > Xenocyprididae > Mylopharyngodon > Mylopharyngodon piceus. Next base: position 1,352,415 of record CM077452.1, on the reverse strand, counting down.
ATTTGGCAGTGGAAGTGTTAAGAGCATCAGCTTTAGTTAGTATGATAAGTTCCTCTACCGTGTTAGTACCGACAG